>CM021104.1:119921020-120031666 GCA_007115665.2 Sequoiadendron giganteum | reverse complement strand
CAATGGGGAGGACCACACAAACAGGTAAGATATTTGGGCATCCCATTTGCGGTATCTCCAAACTTAAAATAAATGTGGAATTGGATCAAAATCAAGATTGAGAAAAAAGAAGTGGAATAGGCACTACCTCTCACTGCCAGGAAGAATTAAAATTTGATAGAAGATTATTTCATCTTACACCCTATATTTTGCCTTGATATGGTTGTTTAGCAGTTATCAAGTGGAAGAGATCCAAAAAAGGATTCAAAGTTTTCTTTGGTCTAACGGAAAGGGTAAGAAAAAAAGGCATGCGATTAAGTGGAGTTGGTGTTGTGTAAGCAAAGCAGAAGGAGGGATTGAAAGGACTTGAAAATCCAAGGCATAGTACTGGCTGCCAAATGGATTTTCAAGGCCCTAGATGGTAATGAACCTTGGAAAGTATTAATCAGAAGCAATATACAAAGGGTAACTCCCAAGAATGGTAAAAAATGGAAATACCTCCCTCTCATTGACCTTCTTAGTTGTCAATACCTTATATCCCCAGAAGGCTCAGTGGTGTTCAGAAGCATTTGGAAAGCATGGGAACAAGTTAAAGGGTTCATAAGTAAGTCTCAGTTCTCCTAGGGAAACATTTTTTACACACAAAGGTCTATTTGGTGGAATCTCAAACATAAGGATAATCCTTTGGCTCACCTACAGGGTTGCTCAGCCAAGAATTGGAACAACAAAGGAATACAAATATTCTCAGACATCCTGAATGATGGATTGCTAAAGGATTGGGCTCAATTGAAAACTAAATTTCATATCCCTGATACTCAATGGAGGACCTACTCTATTATAAGAGAGACTTGCAGTGGAATAAATTGGCCGGTAACTAGCAGGTTTAATGCAAAGCAACTCAAGGAATTCTAGTGGACAAACGAGACCAATATTAACAAACTTAATGCAAAAAACATATAGTACTCTCACTAAACAACAAGAAACATTTGATTATTTGAATAATAAGTGGAATATTAACCTAAGAAGCAATGAATGGACTAAAATTCCTTCAAATAACTGGGTCAAAACAATAGAGCCAAAGAAGGCCTGCTTCATATGGTTGTTGATCTTCCATAGGTTGCCTTATAAAATAAGTTCTACTGACATTGAAATTCACAGACTGTGCAGGGTACTAGAGATAATAATTCATATCTTTTTTGACTGTATATTTGCAAAAGAAATGTGGATTTTTTTCTATAGTAAAATAGATGTGTGGAACACCAATGGTCAAATTAGATTGGATATAATTCTTTTATTCAAGAGTAATAAATTTGGCAAAGAGCAATCATTGTTTTGGTCTTGTGTATCTACTGAGATTTTGTGGCACATTTGAAAAGCTTAGAATGATGAAATATTTAATGGGAAACTGAGGGCACTTACTGATTCTACAAAAAGACTCACCTTGTAAACATTGCTTTGTAGATTACCATGACAATGAAGGTTTCCAAATTCAATTTCCACAAGTTGTTGGAGGATGGTATCTTACAAATCAGGTTATAGGAAGTCAGAGTTGGTCACACATGGCAAACTGGGCAACCAAGCACAGAGATATTTCTCCAGGTTTTGGAAATATTTCAAAAAGACTTTAATGAAAAGATGACAAAAGAAGCTCAAAAGGAGGACCCTCCACCCCTTCTCAAACCTGAGGAATTCACTAGAGAGGAGATAGAGGCAGTAAAAACACTACTAGGTATGAAGCACCCAGTTGGTAGTGAGGAATCGGATGCCTAATATGGAGCATAAGACTATTTGGTTTTTTGGACAGGGATTACCTTTTTACGGTTGGATAAATCATGTGCGGTTATCATCTTGGGTGAGTAATAGCATGACCTTTTTGGAAAGGGATAATACAGATCAGTCAATTTGCAACAATTTGGGGTAGTTTTTGGATGTTAACAGGGAAAATGTGCAGCAGGGCACAAGTTGAAGACACCCAACGTGATCCTATATTGGTTATGATTCCGTAATAGTCTATCAAAACTGATATTATTGATGTAAAAAGTTGTATGTATTAGCAAAAACAATGTTTTATTAAGCATTAGTACTAATCCTCATGGCTATGTATCTTGTTGTTCACTCTATACATAATACAAAAAAGGGTTCTAAATATTTGTATCATACTACTATTTCAAGTTATATATAAATATCATAATGTTGTTTCAAAAATGGTTATAAATATTTTCATCATAATTTTGTTTAAAGTTATATATAAATATCATTATGCTATTTCAAGAAGGGTTATACATATTTGTATCATATTGTTGTTTCAAGTTATATATAACCCCTTAACTAAGTATATATATAGTAATATGTTAACATGATCACCTATAAGGGTTGTAAGAGTTAGAATTAAGGATATGATCAGTTAAGAGTTTTAAGCATTTTAAGGTTTTTGCTAACGTTTCATTTGCTGATGTGGACCACTTGGACAACACAGCACTCACCACCATCATACCCTCTCCTTTACTTTGAATATATGTCTTTGTGTATGTGTATGTTGTTTATTGTTCTTACACTTGGCTCAATGCAAATGAAGAACAAAGCGCCAACAAGAACCATGTGAGTTGTAACCAAGCGAGCTCAGACAACATTGCCTACACACAAGAGAGGTGTGAGGCTTCCACACAATGATGAGGATGAATTAATTCCCATTCCACAGTCGATCAAAAATGTAGTCCAATTGAATGTAAACATTATAACTAAAAAAGGTTTCAGTGCAGTGGGAATGGACCATAGCCGACATGGAATCTATCATGGAAAACGTTGAAGACAATAAAATGTCAACAAGAGGGGCAACAAAGAAGTGGGGTCTTCCAACAAACACGTTGACTAATTGGTTGATCGGTGTTACCTCTACCAAAAGGAAAGGGCCCCTAACAATCTTGAACAATGATGAAGAGGTAAAGTTTGTCGAATGGTGCAAGGAGATGGCTATTGTTAGCCACAGTTTGGAGATTGTCAATCTCAAATCTAAAGTAGCAAAAATCTATCAAATGAGGCCTAATATTTTTAAGGATGGACTTCTCGGTAAGTCTTGGTGGACGGGCTTTAAAGAATGCATCTCGATTTGACTTTGAGGACAACGCAAGGCCAAGATAGAGACCATGCACTCAATCTCAGGCATGTAGTTGTTGTTGCATTCTATGAAACACTAGAAAAGGCATGCGTAGCCAATCCTTATGGTCCAATGAAGATTTGGAACTACGATGAGATTGAAATCCAAGTTGGATGAAACAATGCAATGAGAGTACTTGCAAAAAAGGATAGTAGAAGTGTATCCTATATTATCCCCAAGAGCCAACAGTGTATCACTATTTTATGTTGTGTAAACGGTGCTAGATAAAAGATAAATGGATTTTATTTGTTTAAGAGAAAAAACACCTCAATAAATACATACTTAATTACGAGTCAGGTGCATGTATAGTTGCTCAGCCCCATGTGTGGATGACAAAAGACCTATTCCTGAAATGGTTGTACTATTTTTTTGGTGTTGTACCTAGGGGTGTCTCGCCCACTAATAGAAACCTCTTCAATTTTTATGGTCATGGCAGCCACGTTGCATTTTCTAGCACTAACAAAGCAATGTCACTAGGCATTAACTTGCTTACCCTACCAACACACACATCACACAGGTTGCATCCACTTGATGTTAGTGTGTTTGCATCTTTCAAATCATATTTTAAAAAGGAAAGATTTGCGTAGACTATGAAATATCTAAATTTGGAGATTAAAAGACCAAAATTGATAGTTTAGAAAGCATTGATAGTTAAGAACATAAAAAAAGGCTTCAAAAGAACATGTATTTGGCCTCTAAATCCAAATGCATTGATGGAGAACATGAGGCCAAGTGAGACATTATAGTTTGCTACCCTCAAGGAAGCATCTGCTACAATTTTTTTTTAAGTCTATCTGCTGATGGTGTGCCACAAATCAAGGTCAAAGGAACAATTATAATAGTTGATTTTGTAGACCAACATAGTCCACTTGAAACAACTAGTTTCTTAGACCGACAATCTCCAATTGGAACACCGAGTTTGGGTAACTAGCATGGTCCACAAAGAACACTAGTTTTGGGTGACCAAAACACATATGTAGACATCCCTATTTCTCTACCAAGTACACTAGAGGAGAAATCATGGTTGTTAGAGGGGGTTGTAAATCTTGGAATTGATTTGCATGTGGATTTATAACAATTTTTTTCAATGCCATCTCCAACACACAACATGGGCCCAAATACCTTAGTGCATTTTTATGTTGATTGGGGAGAAAGTGAACTTGATCAATTAGGAGGAGGTGAGGAAGTGGATTAAACAACTAGCGAGGTGCAATTTACAAATGAAGAAGATTCCATGGAGCTATTGGGAGGCCAAAAAAGTGTAGGTTTCTGCCAAATTTTGAAGTTACCTATTCATGTAGTGAAGGATAAGTCCAATCACCTAGTTGACCATGGGATTTGACTTCCAAGAGGATCCCAGCTCCTCACCACAGACAACTACATGAAGTTGCTATATATGAGCAAGAGGAGAGGAAGAATAAAATTCAACAACTGAAAGATAAGAAGAGAGAGAAAATTAAACAACGAAAGATTGAAAGAATTGTAACAAAGGAGCTCAAGGAACAAATGAGAATTGAAAGAAAACAACAATGACTAGAAACTAAGGTTCAAAGAGAACTACAAAAGAAGGAGAAGGAACAAAAAAGGGAGCAGCAAAGGATTGAATGGAAAGTTGCAAAAAAGAAAAAGAAATGGAGAATGCTAGAAAAGAGGTAGTAAGGGAAAGGCATCTCAGCAACCTTTTAAATCCCTTTCCTAATCGTCATGCAATATGCACTGACTTTGTGTCAATTCATTTACCCCAATATAGTCCACCCTCGCCTACCCCAAGTATTGTCCAACTAGTTGCAAGTTGCAATACTACTCATTTGGAGGCCATCAACATGGGTGAGTAGTTGGCTATGCAATATGCAGATACCAAAAACACATTAGTAGATAACTTCCCATCATCAGACTTCTCTTTTCCACTTTTCTTTACTTAATTGGAATGTTAGAGTGAAAACAATTTTTTTGTGATTGTTTTGAAGGTTTCTAACTAATGTAATTTTGTAACTAATGTTTCTACCTAATTGTTAGATTGCGAACAATTTTGTTGTGATTGTTTTAGAAGGTTTTTAACTTCAAACAATAGTATGATATAAATAGAAACATATTCCTACATGTTAGAGTCACTATAATTGAAGAACAAACAAACCATACATCTAATTAAGTTGAATGTAAATGAAGGCTATAGGAAACATATATATTTATCTATCTTTGTAATACATATACATATGTACATATATATATATATACATACATATGTACACACATACACATATATATGTATATAATGTATATATATCTACATATATGTATATATGATATAGTTGTATCAAACAAGGTTACAAATATTTGTATCATACTGTTGTTTCAAGTTATATATATCTTGAAATAGTAGTATGATACAAATGTTTAGAACCCTTTTTTAAAACAACATTATAATAACAAATGGAAAAACATTATTTTATATATATGCATACATACATACATATGTACACACATGCACACATAATCAGTTAAGGTGTTACATGTAACTTGAAAGCAGCATAATGATATTTCTATATAAATTCAAACAGTAAGATGACACATATTGAAATAACATATTCATACATGTAAGAGTCATTGTAATTGAAGAAAAAACAAACCATACATCTAATTCAGTTAAATGTAAATGAACAAGGGTATGTGTTCAATGAAACAAGAAATGCAAGTTATATTATCATATCCCCAATTCTAACTCTTATAACCCCTAGGTGATCATGTTAAATAATTATATATATGTCTATATGTATACATACATACATATGTACATACATACACATATATAATCAGTTCATAATGTATATGTAACTTGAAGCAGCATTATGATATTTCTATATAACTTCAAACAATAATATGAGACAAATTGAAACAACATATTCATGCATGTACCTGTCATATCATATTAATAATTATATTTACAAAAAAAAGGATCTTATATTGTTATTAAGTGGGGCCTCGATTGTCTGCTCCTATCCCCAATCATACATAATGAGCAATACATGTTATACTATCATATTTATAATGACATAAAAAGGTCCCCCTAACATGGCCTTGATTTAGTGTTGAAATATGTATCATATTTATATTAGGTCTTGGGCCCTTGTGAACTAAATGAGCTTATTGGTGCCCTATTTGGAGTGTTGTAAAGTGTTGTAACACACTTTCACACTTTTCTAGGGTTTTATTTAATAATTAGGCTTTGTATGCTTTCATTGGCCTTATTTTACATCCACAAGCCTCATTTAATGCATCTTTTCAAGGATAATCCCGACACAAATCAACATCCAATCATAATTCAAGTGTTTTTAGGTGGTACGTCAAGACCAAGATTTAGTGATTTGGGACTCATTCACCACATTGGGTGAATGAGTCCCACCTAGGTTTTTGGGTCCCGAACCTAGTTTCACACCTGTTGATGGTGAAGATGACACAAACAACATTAAAACATAATATTTCTACTCTATTTCTCCTGAAAAAGAAAGACAACATATAGTAACCTAACTCCCAAGGTCCTGGTAGTTGGTTCTCAACTGTCTGGTGTCACTCAATCAGTTCATGCAACTGTAATATTCAAGGGGCCTGTGCTGGTAACAAAAGGTTCAAGCAATGACTCATTTGCTTATCGAACTGTTTCTATAAATCAATAGGGTTTCAAATAAAAGAAAAAGATAGGACAAAGGGGTAAACTAGTAAGTATGAATCAAATTTATCTTGTATCTAGACATATACCTTCAACAATGAATGTTTCCTAATAGATCATAAAACCAAAGCATGATACAATCTATAGCATAAACTATACTATTTCATGCATCTAAGGTGCTTAATTTAATATCACTTTTCGCTTATCACAACTATCTCCCAAATTTCAAAACATACATCCATTCATTGCTAAGGTCATACATCAATAGACTTTAATAACTTTAACTCAATGATAATCTAATAAGATAATCCTTAAATCTGATTCCTTCAAATGACTTTCATCATTCAAGAAACTCTTATGTTCAGCACAATCACTGCATACAGATAGATTATAACTTATCAGCCTTATCAAACAAACAATTTAATTCTGAATACCATATTTCGAGGAAACCTGTAATTCTATTAACTGTAAAAGATCAAGTACAATGTATCTCTGTAAAATCAATACAAAATTCTATCTCCTAATCTCAAGTAAGCCAATTCTATTCTCAATTAGCCGACCCTTATAATATGATACCCATCACGTATTTATAGATTATACAAAAAGTTCGAACTTCACTTCTATTTTAGGTTATCCACCCTTTTAGGAACCAAAATTCTCTTGGAAACTCGGATCAATTTGATCTTGAGTCTTTACATTAGACTTTCAGTTTAACTAGAGAATAGAAGATATAAGAGAAAAGAAGTCATGTGTCCCCAAGACTGTCAGTGTTGCATGCATGCAACATGCAAGGAAGAGAAAAAAATCATGCATGCGAAGTTGGATCTGCCATGAACTCATCGTAGCTGGTGAAGACTTGCTGTAACATATCTATTTTTGGCCCATCAATCTAGCTATCTTCAAATTTGATCTGATCCAATTCTGCTGCAGCAAACTCCCTCATACCTTTTATCTTTATCATCTCTCTTCTAGTAGCTTTTATTTCTTCCTTAACATCCATTAACCGATCTATTATCAAATCTTCTCCATCATCCTCTTTCTGCATGAGTCCTTTGAATCTTTCATCCCATTTCTCTTTTATTTGACTCAAAGGCATGCCCTCTTTTGTAAATGCATTTACATCTACAATAATGGCAATAACTACTTACAACTCTTCCAACTGCTCAGTCAAATTATTAACAGCTTCTTGGATCTCATCCTTATGTTTACACAAGAAGTCAGTTCTAAAACAGAGTATACGAGAAGTTTTCTCGACAAAATCCTTATTGTCCTCCTCAAGTATTGATTGTTCCAAAAGAGTAGCCAAAGGCAATACACTAACTCTTTCTAACTTCTGACTGTATTCTTTATACTCTTCTCCTTGTTTCTCCGATGCCTCAATGTATTGATACATTTCTTTTACTAACCCTTCTGTGTCCTTATAGGCTTAAAAACTTTCTACCAAAACTTCACCCACCTCCCGGTTTAACTTGTCTACCCATCAGTCTGCCATCTCTGCTTTGCCTTTTACCTGTACCAAATCATCTACCTCCTTTTTACTTAACAAAATAGGACTCTCAATGGTTGCTACCTGTTGTGATTTTGGAGAGGAGACACTCTTCAAGAATGAATGTAGTTGATCCAATTGAGTTTTAAGCTCATCCTTCTTTTGCTTATCCTTGATCATTCTTGACTTGGTTGTTGAAGCCACCACATCAATCAAGTTCATCTATTGATTCATAGTAGGCCTTCCCAAGTTGATAGTACTCAATTGATAATCTATTAGTTGCGTGTCCCCTACCTCCTTTTCTGTCATTGGCATGGCACATTCAGCAACAATTTCTCCTTTGTCTGTGAGTCGGGTAGAATGTAGAATTTTAGCATTCTTTTTAGGCCTCTCCTGCTCAATTCCTTTCATCATATCCTCCCAATTGAGAGGTTGTGAAGGTATTACTGCCCTCTTCTCTAGATCCAGTTTTAGCCATGTAGGAGCACTTGGAGCAGTAGTCATCATAGAGGAAGAGGGAGCAATAACTATAGAAGGTGGCTGCATACTCACTTGAGATTGGGATTCAACCCTCAATTTCTCTTGTTGCTCTTGCATCTGCACAAGTATTTTAGCCTCTTCCCTATCCTTTTGTTCTTGTATTTTCTTATCTTCTTCTTCTTTCCTCAACCTCTCTTCTTCCAACTGATCCTTCTCCACTTTTTCCTTCTCTATTCTTTCTCTTTCTAGAGCTTCCCTTTCCAATTTCTCTTTTTCCAAAGCCTCTAGTTTTTCCCTTTCTAACCTTTCTGCCTCCAAAGCCTTAAGTTTTTCAGCTTTTGCTTCTTCTTCTTGTTGTTTCTTAACCAGCTCTGTAGTATCTTTCTCTTTTTGCAATCGTACTACTTCTTCTTCCTTTTGGCGAGCTTCTTCTGCAAGTTTCAACCTAGCAATCAAGATTTCTTTCTCCCTTTGGTTTCTTGCTTTCTCCTCCTCAAGATCGTGGATCTTTTGTATGAACTCTAACTTATCATTCTCTTCCTTCATCTTGAACTCCTGTTCTTGTTGCCTTCTTTGTTTTTCCACTTCATCAACTATTGCCTTTTCTTTAACTTGTTTGGATTTCAATTGTTGCTAGTGCAGTATAGCATCAGCTTGTACCTTGGCTTCCATTTCCTTTTGTTTCTCCACTGCAACCCTTGCATCAGAATCTCTTTTCGCATCTTCAAACAGCTTCCATTGATCTTCATGTGTTAAAATCTGCTCAATATTCTCCTCTGAAGGCATGTTCTCTTACATATCTTTCTCTGACAAAGTCTCATCTGAATCTGTCTCAACCTCTAGAATTTCCTCCTCCACTTCTTTTCCCTTGGTAGCTTCAGCCATGGTATGAAGAGCTCCTTCTTGAATCTCTTTACTTTTTTTTCTTGTAAGTGGGGCTTGGGTGGATGATTCACCTAATGTAGGTGTTGAAACAAAAGATCCTACTGGAACATCTCCTTCTTGTGTTTCCTCTTCATCATCTACCGCCTCAAGTTCTATCTCATCAATATCTGGAGGAAAGAACTCAAATGGCTCTTTGGGAGGTGTCTTCCTTTTAATCCTTTTGTATCCCTTACCCTTTTTAGGGGCTGGTTCTTGAGGAGTCTGATTTCTCAGCACTAACCATTGCACACTTCTATCCAACACTGTCCTCCCAATCCGCTTAATATCAATGGTTTCCTCACTGTCCCAATCAACTGGATCTAAACTCTTGGTGCCAATTTTCAACGCTTCATATGATGGATCCAACACAATTCCATCATCCACCAAGGTGTCAGGAATGTTTTCTTTAACACCAAGCTCTAACATGAGTGAGATCGATAATCTTTCATAATACTTCTTTCTTAAGTCATACTCATCTTGTTGGTCACTCCAGAAGTCTTCTAACAGATTGAAATGTTTAGTAAACATTGAAGCCAACAAGGCATGCATCTTACCTTTTGGATCAAAATACTTACGAGTTGTGTATAATCCTAACTTCAATTGTATCGGCTCATTACAAACCACCTTTGCTCCTACCAAGTGTTGACAACTATATTCTCCCAACTTCATGGGAAACTTCTGACACCCAGTTTTATGTTTGATCCCAAACTGAGCATTAACTCCAAGAGCTTGATACACAAACTCCATTAGCACTATCATGTTATTGCAACATCTTGGAAGCAAATGTGGATGGCCTTCAAAACCAGCCAACCTGAAGTATGTAAATTTGGGGTACTGGATGTACCAACATCCCCTCAGCAATGAATGCCATGGCTTCTTGACTCAACCGGTATCCTACATCTCCATTCAATTGGTTGATGACCACATATAAAAATGCATCATTGACTCTTCTGAAATGAGTCTCAGCAACCTTAAGAGATAATTGGTCATAGTGTTCCCATACCTTCTTTTGTCCATCCATGGCTCCCATTATGCCCACTCTGTTCAAACGTGGGAAAACGCCCAACCTTGCTGCGGCATATACAATGTAAGAAGTCATAAAGAAACACTTGGTTTCTCTAATCCTAGTTAGCTGATCATGTATGGCATCAAAGACAATCATTGACCAATCAAACTATTGTTCACCTTTCAAGATGGTCTGAATAAAAGGAAACATCCACTCCTTGAAGTAAAATGCATCCCTCTTCCCAAACACCCTAGACAACATCACAATCAATCTTGATACCTCTTCATAGAAATCAACCCTCTTTGGCTGGTCTACAAGCTTGGTTAGAGATTTATTTTTTGTCTTCAACCACTTCTTGTTCAAGTGAGATTTATTCGATCCCTTATACCTACTATATTTCTCCAAGGCCTCTGCCTCATTTAATTGCACCAAGTTCTTTGGATCTAGAACATTAAATATAATTTGAAATGCTTGAGGAGTGAGATTAATAATCACATTGTCTTGTGAATCCATGCATAGTCTGCTAGCAGGATTGTACGCACTGGCTACTATCATGATTAACTCTGGGCACTGGATAGATATAGGAAATAAAGTGATATGAGCTAACCCAGAGCTGACAATTCTTTCCATAGTCACTGTAATATCCTTGTCAAACGCTTATGAATACCACTCCTCAAAATTGTATTGACCTAAATTGGTATCAGTGATATCTGACCAATCTGATTCTACTTTGCTCACTTTTACCACAGGACTCCTGTGATTATACCTCAAGGTATAAGGCAATTGTTCTGGCTTCAACTTCTTTGGTTTTGATGCTGCCTTTGATGTTTCTGTAGGCTGGTTTCTCTGAGCAGCTTCCCCTGATGTTCCTGACATCTTTCAACTTTCTTGCAAGCAAAAAAAACCTCTAATTAGATCTTTAAATATCAACACCAAAACATGCTCTAAAAACCATACCTTTCATATATGCACCGGAGGCGGAACTAGGCAGAAACACAACCTAAAACAGTCTCTTTCACAATACTGCCGAACTCGGAGCCAAAACCGATATAGATATTTCATTAATAATGAATGGGCTCGGAGTCAGAATCGGAAAGGTGATCGGAACCGGGATTGGAATGAAAAACGGATTTGGTTTTCTTCAGATTTTTTAATCTCCATATTCTATTTTCATTTCTCCTCCGCTTTCGACTAGGTCATTGTTATTTCGATAAAAGACTTCTTATTATACGCAGAGCCGGAAACGAGATAAAAATGGAATCGATAACTTTTGCAAAAAAAAATTCCCAAATTCAAAATCAATTCTGATCCCGCCTCCGCCTAGATTGACCATGACATCATCGAAGATTTTATCGATTTAACTCATAACTTGATGACTAAAACCAAGGTCGCATTAGATGAAAAGAGGCTTTAAACACTATACTCATATGACCATGGGGAACGACTGAATCCTAGGGTATCATACTTTAATTATTTAAAAGTGATCATAGAAACCTACGAAACCCTAATCTAATAAACACGATAAAAACTAGGGCACGGATTTTAAACCTTGCCATTTTACCAGTTTAAACACGAAAAAACCCTAAGTGAAAATGATGAATTAATTAACCCTAACTCACTGTAAATCTCTAATCTACCCCACTGTAAATTTCTAATCTAACCAATCACCATTTAAAACCTAAATTTAATCTAACTCACCGCAAATCAAAATAGCACGACGCAATTACGACTAAAATGTGAAAGCAACCGTGCCCTAAAAACAAAAAGAACTAAAAACAAAAACAAAAAGACACGAGGAATAACCAGAAAAAACAAATAAAGCAAGAACCGAACAAACAAGCACGCCAAGAATCATGAATTTGTTAAAAAAAAAGAACAAAATGATATGATTCCAGACGCGGGAAAATATATACAAAAACGCAACAGTAAGTAAACAAAAAACAACAATGACAAGAAACCCTACCTCGAATACACAAGAACCCAACTAACCTTCTGAACTAATTCGCTCGCAACAATCTTCTCCTCCAATCTTTTCGCTCAAATGAACTCTGCCGCTGCTCTTTCGTGCTCTTCAATCTCTTAATAATGATAATAATGACTCGTTTAATCCTTAAATGAAGGTAAAAATGAAGATTTCTACCTACACGGGCAGCTGTCATTAATGCATTAATACACAGTTAAGGCGAAGTCGGAACTGAAAGTGAACAAACCCTTTTGTGCAGTGTAACTTCAGTCAAAAGGTCAACGACCCAAAAGTGGCGGGGGCGAAACCAAAATGGAAACTGATTCAAGACCTTTTTCAGAAATTTCCAAACTTCATTCCAATTCCGGTTCCGGGTCCGCCGAAGACAAAACAAAAGACTGTCGGGATGGGAACAAAAACAAGTTTCAAAAGAGCTTTCAGAACCCGATTCAGTTCCAGTTCTGATTCCGACAGAGAAACCAAAGAAAAACAAAGTATTAGAAGCAAATGACTCCAAACTTTGTTTCAAAAACAACTAAGTATAAAAACAACAAAGGGGGACCCATTTTGACCAAGGCAAAAGATGGGGTGGTTATGCAAGGCATAACAACACCTTTCTAAGCATTTCTAAAAAAGGTCCCATAAATTATTCCTAATAAGACTCATTCGCCACCTTGGCCGAATGAGTCTCGTGTGGCCCAAAATCAAAATTAATTTGAATTCTTGGTAGGATTTTATCCTCCTAGATCTGATTTCAGCTTGTAGTGTTGTAATTTCAATAATTTTTGCATAATTAAGTATAAATACAAGTTTCTTTCACTCATTTTACTCCTAGCAAGTTGAATGCGCATTCATAATACAAAATTGGAGTTCACAAGAGCATTCAAGCATTCAATAAAGCATTCAAGAGTACATTATCAAGCATTTTAGAGCATCATTCAAGCATCAAGCATCATGTCAAAGTCTTCATGCATCATGTTTGTTTTTGAGCTAACAATTGTGATGTAGGGTTTTATGATTCAAGCTAGCGTTCAAATCAAGATCTATCACATTCAAGCAAGAGTCAAGATCTACATCCATTGGAGCAATCTCATACATGTTTTTAGCACTCCATTACTAGGGTTTGGTGAGTTGAAACATCATATTTTGTTCATTCATCATTCATCATTTTCCATTCCTATTTCATTTCATTTCAAGGTTCGATTACCAAAACAATGTTTGACCAAGGAAAACCCCTATCCACTAACAAAACAACAATTTTCTCTCTCTTTAGTGTGTGATTTGCAAGTTTAGATTGAAGACACATTGAGGAGGAAGTTTGGAAAAAATTGTCAAAGTTGTCACCTTGCATTGGAGATATTTGGAGAACTTCTACAGGTTGCAAATCGAGGTTTTAGGTCCAAAAATCACTTGGGAAGCACAAAACAGATCTTGAAGACCAATTCCAGACCCTAAAGTTTTAGAAATCCCTAACTAGATTGATTCGCCACTTCTGGCGAATGAGTCCCAATTTAGGTCAAAATTCATTTTTTTATAGATTCAGATACCCATCTGGCAGATTCTTGTTTCTACACAGAAACCCAAATTTGGGACTGATTTGCCCAGCTTGGCATATGAGTCCCACTCAACATTAAAGTCAAAATTTCAATCATTTCAGAGCCTCATTCAATATTCTTCAAATTTCCAAGTGCACACGGCTCATCTTGCGGTTTGTTATTATGTTTTATTTGCATTTCTAGGTCATTTAGTTAGAGTTTGCATTGAATTAGGGTTAAGCATTTCATCTTGCATTTTATTTGTCTTTCCAAGCCCTGGCTTGGTGGTGAACCCCTCATTAATCTCTAAACATATCATAGGACAATCCCTTAGCAGATCTCTTTCTCCCATTATCATCATTTGATTGAGATCTCTAGGGCATCCTTGAAAGTGGATTATAGAAAGCTTGTTGCCCTAGGTCCTAAAACCCTTGGGTGGCAATTTTCTATCTTACAATATCCCAAATTCTAACTCTTACAACCCTTAGGTGATCATGTTAACTAATTACTACATATATAATCAGTTTAGGGGTTATATATAGCTTGAAATTAGCAAAGTGATACAAATATTTATAACCCTTTTTGATACAACATTATGATATTTATATATTTCAAACAACATTATGATGTAAATTGAAACAACATTTTTCATACTTGTAAAAGTAATAGTAATGGAAGAACAACTAAAGCATACATCTAATTCATTTGAATGTAAATGAACAAGGCTATCTGAAACAAGAATTCATATATCTTTGTCATAAATATATGTATGTCTGCAATTTCCATATTTATATTGACAGTAGTGGAGGTTATCATATACTCAACTGTTGAGGGTTCCATGCACCTATCTTTTGGTCGACTATGCGTATGTGTGTATGTAAATGGCATAGCGATTTGCACATTCTTAAAGCAGCTATAAAGTAAGGATGATAGGTGGAATGATATGTATGTATGCAAATAATACTGGAGAATCAAGATATGTATGAAAAATAAGCATAAATTAAACACTGTATACAATTGAACAATGCATACTATCTATCCTATATGGCATACATACATACATATGTATGTATACAAATGTTACTTAAGAGAATCAAGATATGTATGAAAATAAGCATACATTGAACATTGCATACTATCTATCATGCATGGCATATATGTATGTATGTACAGAATACATACATACATTAATTAATTAAACTTAATGTATGTATGTATTTCAACATACATATGTATGCATACATGTATGTATGTCATGCATATGTACACACAGATACATTTTAATATTAATATAATATATAAATTTAAATAACTCAAATTATTACCAATTTAGGATTAAAATCCTATAAAAGCATGTAAATTGATAACAAAATTTCTACCATACCAGCAAAGGTGAATGTTGTATCGAAAGGGTAGAGGGGATGATGGGGGAGTGGGTAATGTTGTGCAAGGGGTTCATGGCAACGGAGGACATAGTTGAACAAACCATAGGTTCATGAAACCCTTAAGATTCCACCATATGAAACCCATAAATGGTATGTACATATATATACACACAGTTGACCAAATGAAAGGTGCATAATACCCTTAATAGGATGAGTCACATACATTATTTATAGATATTGTAGTAGCAATTTTATATTATTTGACCAATTATGTGTATATATATATATACACACATATATATGTATATATATCTATATACACACTTGGTCATAATGTAGTTGCAAGAAACCCTTAACACTTGAGTTTATCATAACCTCAAATATTGTCAATATATTTCTCAAAATTACAAAGCTAGACAAACAAAATGTCAAATATGTATTGATTGTTTAATGATATTGTAGTAGCAAACTTATATTTCTTGATCGACTATGTGTATACACAGTCAACCATAATATAGCTACAAAAAACCCTTAAGAGTCAAGCATATCATAACCTCAAATACTGTAAATATATTTATCGACATTGCAAAGGTAAACAAACAAAATTTCACAACCTTCGTACCATGTTTTAAGTTATATTGTAGTTATATTAACCATTTATTTTGGTCAGTTGTGTGTGTGTATATATATGTATATACACATAGTTGGTCACAAGATAGTTGTAAAAAAAAATGTAACAAAATTCAAAAAAAAATCATGCAATGGATAGATATTGCCCTTGTGAGCTTGGAAGACAACCTCACCTTTGATGGAAGAAGTTGATTATGTTTCATTTTGGTAATGGAAGTGTTGATAAACACAATAATTGTGAAAAATGCATCACCACGAGTCACCCCCAGCCTCACCATCATCGACTGTGAACTGCACCACCACTAGTCCTTCAATGGACAACTTAATGTGCAAATGCCAAGTATGAATGGCATAGCAGAGAAGCGAAAACAAAACCCTACCACATGAAATGCATGTTGAAGTGAATGGGAAAAGGCCAATGGCGGAGGGTAGTGGGGTAGTAAAAGTGTAGTTAGTGGGAGTTAGGTTCACCAGGACTGGCGTGGTAGGAAACGGGAAAACATGTACCACACGTCCACCATTGGTCCGTGCCACTTTTGAACTCATAAAATGTGAATTTTGAAAAGCGGTCAAAAAAAAAGGAGCAAAAGTTTTTCCTAGTTGGATTTTTTGGGTTGCCCCTGGTGGACTCTCTTAGGTGTGGAAAAAAAATTTGGCCGACATGGACCCTGCTGACGTGGACCCCTCACCACCATCGGGCCCTCTCCCTTACATCAGAAATAACAAAACAAAATAGAAATAAGAGAAAAAAGGTTGATTTGCTCAACAATGTCATAGTTAAAGGATATCAAAGTTGATCCTAGGTGAGTTTATTTATAGCGTTTCAACTTCACCAATAAATGGAAGGTATATTGATATTATTATTTTTAGTGATAGTTACTTGATTGATAAAGTTGTATTTTTTTTTATCTTGAATAAGGTGAAGGTTGGAATTAAATTTAAATTTTACAACCAATTTGTTTAAAAACATACTTATTTTATTTATTTTTTATCAGAAATAATTTGGGGTTCTCCAATTAAATAATATATATTCAATTTAAGAAGTGGTATTTTAATTAAATCAATTTTATCCTTGTAATGACCTTTCAATTTTAAGTTATCCATTTGACTTCTAATGGAAACATGAAAGGTGACTTTTCAGCTTCTATGAAAATTTTAAATAGAATCAATTCAAAGCTAATAGACAGAGTGGTAAACATACATCTCTTTGGATGAGTTTGTCAAGTTGTGGCATACATCTCATCCGAGGAGCTTGTCAAATTATTTTCAGCTCTCTCAAATGGAGTACATTGGTTATACAACTCTCTCACAGGATTGCCCAATTGCACAGATCCAAAACATACATCTCATCCACGAGCTAGCCCAAGATGGGGCACACACCTCTCCTACAGGATTATCCAAATTGTATGGATCCAGGACATACATCTCATTCACGGGATTGCCCAAGTTTTGTAATATCTTTCATATTTGAAATAAAATGATGTTTTTTAAGTTTTTCACTTTGTCTATTGTAATCTACAATACTTCCAGCACCTTGTTGAATATTGTCCTTTGAATTGACAAAAAAAAATTGGATCAATGGTATCAGAGCCATTGGAGTTCTTGGATTGTTGATCTCCCTCCATTCTCTGTACTTGTGCAGGCCTTCCCAGTAATAAAGCTAATGAATTCATAAATGCATTCTTGCATAGTTTCCTTGTCATCTTTAGAAACTTCGTCATTTGGACAAGGTTTCATTATATGACCCACATTGGCTATGGGCAAGATCAGAGGATATTTTCACCAAAATTGAAGTGTCTCCAATACTCCAAATTTTAGCACCATTAGAAAGAGCTCGATTTCATGACTCCAATGCAACTTGAATGGAGTCAAACAGAGCTACGAAGCCCAAGTTATTGCCGGTCAAAGTTCAGTCAACAACTGGTCAACTCAGGGTCCAAGGCAAGAAAAAAGGTCAAAATTTGATGTCACCAAAAGTGGTCAAAATTTATGTCAACGCGAAGAGCTCGGTAAGAGTTTTCCGACGGTGTTTGTTTTACGCAAATCGGAGCTCGTATGTGCGAGATATGGAAGGTCAAAGCTCAGTTGACTTGAAGGTACAATGATGACATCAGCATGACATCATCATGCTGACATGGATGAATCATGAGGTGACACATGGTGGCTTCCCGAAGTTACATGTGGCGGCAATTTGTTGGACATGGCTTTATTTAAAAAATAAATAAATATAAAAGCCTACCACTCCTCCCATTTAAAAGCCTTAATTTAAGGCCTACGTGAGAAAAATTAGGTGGGGTCTTAATTTAAAACAAAACAAATTTACCCCTATTTAAATGGGATAAAATCCCTTTAATATTTAAAAATACATGTGGTTGAGAGATCCCCTTTTTAAGGGGAACTTAAACATTATTTTTAAAGAAAAAAAACAAATTTCCAACCAATTCACCCCCTATAATTAAGGATTAAATCCTTAACAAAATCAAGCCCGTTTATATTCAAAGGTGAATTATTAAGATCTCCTAATAAATCCTAAAACGAATTATGGAATAAAATTACAAGAGGCCATCCGTGAAGATTTTATGTAAAATTGGATGGGTTGTTTTAATGGGAGATATCCCTATGTAAATAAGGGGGGATTTTCAAATAATATTTTCTATGTAAAGGGGATATTGGGAGGTTTTGAAAATCAATTGGTTATGAACCAATTTGAGTTATTTTTTTGTATAAAAAGGGTAGAATGGGGGGTGTGAGTTTAAGTAATTTTTAAGAGAATTTTCAAGTGAAACAGGTGACAGGTGATTCGAGAGGAGTTCTAAGGAGATCATTTTGAAGCCATTTTGTACGTCGGAGCAGTGTTATGCTGCCGAAGTGATGGTCTTGGTGCATCATTGTAATTGATTCTGGAGATTAATCGGATCGGTCGTACTCTATTGGAGCCGACCCGGAGACGTAGTTACGTTTGTGGCGAACTCCGTAATCAAACTCTGTTTGCACCTTCTATCTTCTTTTCTCTCAATTCTGTTTCTCATCTTAAGTTTTGATGCATAATTTTGTTAATGTATGCATGAATTAAAATTCCGCAAAGTTGTGTTTTTAATTAAGCATTCAATCTGCAATTTAGTCTAGATCCATTTACAGATCAATGGCACCCTCCAACAAATTGTCCCAAACTAGCTTTCAAACCATAAGCAACACTATTGCTCTCGACACCTCCAAATCCAAAAGCACACTTAGAAAATGAGTCGCTATATCAGCATCTGTATGCCACCGATCCATCGAATTCATATACTCTTCTCACAGAAGCAGTTGCACCACCCCCAAAACCAATTCATCCCGGTTCTTAAACACTGACTTCAGCCGCCCATGCCTGATCCTCCCAAAGAAAGCCCATAGCTTTCTTGATGACTATGGACAAATGAGAGTCTCCATCATTTTTGATGTTAAAAATGAGGAGCACCGAGAATATTAAAGGAAGGTTAGACACCCATAATTTGTGTGCCTGTCCCATCAACTTAGAGACCACTCACCCACAATGTCCTTTGACAAAACAAGTCATAAATGGAGCCAAACGAATACTGTTTGAACTCCCATCACCTTCCCTGCATTTATTACCCTTCACCGCCACTCTTCAGGACCGTTCCATCCAAGCATATGTCATCGGCCACGTACCCACAATGACACCAATCCTGAAACCATCCGCTTAGCAACCACATTATTCTATTTTATTTATTAGTATTATATTTATCTTTTATATAAAATATAAATATATAATAAGATTATATATATATATATATATAATATAGTATATATAATCTATACATAATAAAATAAAAAGCAGATATCCGTTTCTTTACAAAATGGATATCAATTTTGTTTAAGTCAATATAAACAAAAAAAAAGACTATTCCTCTAGCAAAATGTGACTTGTGATAGATGAGAGTGGTTGAGCGACAAATGAGAGTCTCCATGATTTTTAGTATTTAATTAGGTTCTTATTTATAAATTTTAGGAATTAGTTAAAAATTGTTAATTTCTAGGATTTTAATTGCAAATAGGTTTAAATAGTAGAGGAAGTTGAAAACCAAAACCCTCCCCCCTACCAATTCTTCCCCCAACAAATCCTCCTTCAATTCAAGATCAAATTGACAAAAATATTATCAAATTGAAGAATATTTTAGAAATATATTGTCAACAACCTTAATTGTCTATAATAACACCCACTTTAGAGGGAATCATTGCTCATATTAGAACCCTCACAAGCCAACATGAGTCATTTCAGCTGTGGTGAGAATCCAAGAGGCAATAATACTCTACTGGCTTGTCATATGATCAAGTGAAACCATTAGACATAACTAAAGCCCAATTAGTAGAACATTTTGTGACTCCTAAAACTAAATTACCTATTGATGTATGTAAGCCCAATATTTCCATCAAATGGTACACATTTGAGGGTATAACAAGAATTTTTTGGGATTGTTGGTGGATGGCTTTTGATAAACCACCCAACAACAATCTTGATGTCCCTTTATATTTAATCCACAAACTATATGCAAAGTTTATTTTAGGCCATCACGTGAATTATCTTGACTTTAGATATTTTCAAGAAATAAGCAAATGAATGACACAAACTTCTCAATTTTCACATTCACATGTGATTGATGCTCCTAGTCGATCAGTTGATGTTGGTGGATCCTCCTCGTCAACACATATTTTTGTGTCTAATTGTTGCTCTATGTGCAATGATTTGTGCTTAGGTCCTGAGCCACCCCTAAATGCATCTAAATATAATATCCATCATATGACACCTAAAAGATGATCCAACAGGGTCTAGAATACATGAGGCATCAGAGGCAAGAATACAAGCATAGCCATTAGGGGTAGAGTAGAGGCACAAGGTCAATCTCGCTTACAAGTAAAACTTAAAGTTATTTCATAGTGTATTTTATTTAAAATTAATATAACAGAGATTAGTACTAAGCTACATATTTAAGTAAGATAATAGTTGATGACAAAGGAGGCAAATGATAAGTTTAGCATGGTATGCTTTTGGCCATTGAATTTGGCCTAGAATCAATAGTATAATTTTTTCATGTCTATATTTTTTATTGTATGCATATCATTTTTATGAGTAATTAAATATATTAATTATATCTTGATCTTATTTTACTTTTGTAGTCTTCTTCGAATTTGAATGAGGTGACACCTTTACCAGTATGTTATAGTAGAATACTTGATCATCCTAAGGGGCTAATATTCACATGATGAATCTTAGAGAAATCATAAAGAGTCAAGGTAATTGAACTAAATTTTATTTGAGTTAATAATTTAAAGAACGTGTAGAACTTATTGTCATTATTTATATGTCAATTTAAAATTTATATTGTGATTATATGTATACAAATAGTCTTACATTCTTGTCATTTTCTATACAAGAAGTTGTAGTTGGTTCATCCATGATGATTCTTTCTCAAAAAATGGAAGAAGCCTCATCAACAATATATGTTTTTTTTTTTGTAGTAGATAAGTTTTTTTGGAGTACAGACAATAGTAAGAGGGGGGGTGAATCATTGTTGTAGATTTCAAAACATTAATTTACTTTCTTTCAACAAATTTGTAAAAATAAATAATGATGTTGGAAACACTTAATTAGTTTGGCATGCTTCATCAATGTAAGAATCTAAATACTGAACAGTAATCAATACAAAATGCTTAGACACGAATGATAAGTAAATCACACAATAACTGAAACCATGACACAATAAATTTTAGGAGTGGAAAACCCTCATGGGGTAGAAAAACCACTCAGAATTGCCTCACTAGCTTAATCAAAATGCCTCATTGCAAAGCCTCACTAGCTAAAAATGCCTCACTGGCAACACAAGCCTCATTGGAAATGATCATATTGTCTCACTGACATGATCACTTACAACTTCTCAAAGATCAAATGAAAATATACAATACAAAGGGTTTCTTTGTTTCACTGTATAACATTTTTCCATTTCAATCTAATACATTCCATATCCTAAAGACTCATTCACTTGGATTCTTTAAAATATAGGATATATCAGTTTATACAATTTGTTTTGCACATTGCTTGCAATTTTTTTTATATAGAATTATGTTTATAGATTCAACATGATAACTTTGTGAAAGCACTGAACATCAAACACTGATAAATCATTGTTTATATAAACATTCCAAGAATGGTAACTGCTATAAATTACCTTTCAAATAATGCCACATGTAACCTGTTAATTGTCTCCAAAACTTCCCCTTGAATCATCGTGGTATATCATCCTTCGAATACCATCATCATATGTAACCACTAAAAATTTTAATGCATGGTCGACATTGACTATGTTATGATATGAAGACTTACACACAATGCTACAAACTTTAGTATATGCCATGCATAGACAACATGTATTGGCACAAAACCCGTGTCCAAATTGACACAATAGATGCATTACATGGCCTTTTACACAAGCTTAAAAAAAACTAAATGATATAAGATCTTGTGCCCTAGTAGAGGACAACATTATTATCAAACACAACAACCCATGGATGGATACTAAGAAAAACCCTTATGAAGCAACATTTGACAATAAACAACAAAGATACTATAATGTAAACCCTTCTCAAGACAACATAAAAATGTATATTTGCTAAGTGAAATGCCGTATGGACAGGGGTCAAAAAGAAGTATACACTAAACCCTTTGTATGAGAACCCATGTGGAGATATAGAATGGGCTTCAAAGCACAAAACCCTAACTACACAAGCAACTTCAAGGTGCAAGCATTCAAGCAACATAATCGCATATTTGCATACCTTAGAAGCTTCATAAAGAAGCAATAAAACTCGGGTTCAAGTCTTTTTTTAAAAAGGTACCAATTAATGCCCATTTCAAGCTTTGCCATGGATCTGAAATCTGCCTCGAAGCATGCCTGAAAACCACCTTCTGCCACCATTCCACCATACCCTCAAAATGTTTCATGCTCTACAGTGGACAACATAAATAAAACAACATTTTTTCCCCAATCATGCTTCATTTTTGCCCTGTCGAAATGATATAATCATAGAGTTATCATTGTGTCATGCCTTTTTCATTGTGTTGTCTATTTTGCATGTGTATCAAAAACAACACTATAATACTTGTGTCGGTTTGAGTCATCAAGAGCACTAAGTGCAAAAAGTAATCCACGGCCCTTAACATTATTGTTGCCTTAGTAAACCATACCATCCAAATAACATCAAATGCAAAAATTAAACTCATGCATATATCAAATATTGTTGCATCAATAAAAAATGTTGTCTCAATGACTTTTCAATGTAAAAGTCACCCATAAACTTAGAGATATATTCTGCCTTTTAACGAAAGAACATTGCCAACTCAATGACACTCAACACCAATCAAATAGCACTAAACCTTCATAATGTGTCAAGTTGAATATAGATCATTGATCAATGATTCATAAATATAATCCAAGTATGTAATATGCATATCCATTAACTATATATGCCAAGTATGTTTTCCCCGTATGTTGAATATGTATGTCGCCTGAATGTGTGCCAATACTGTAAATGCCACAAATAACCCTTGACATCAATGCCAAAATGAATGTCAAAGGGGTCAACAAACTCCCCCTTTGGAATTGATGTCAAACCTACCACAGAATGTGTAATGCCCTGCCACGTAACCCTAGAGGAAGTTGCAACAACTACGAAAGCGTACAATTTTTTATATATTTTAAAGTGCAATATTAACATGAAAGATTTGCTAACTATCGCCAACATACTTGAAGGCACGAGACTAAGGCTACATTTGATTACCATAGCATAAACATAAATACATTCATAGTACATGATTAACTACTTATGAATTTAAAGTACATACATTCCAAGCATTAAAATTGCATCACATAGATAAGACATACATCAAGATACAAATATTACATTAATTCTCAAATAAGGTTTACAACACTCATTCCCAGAATGAGGTAGATCATAAATAAGTGATTACAAATTACATGAGACCTCCTCCAATACAACTGAGGAGTAAATTAAATACAAATGTCAACTGAAATAATACATCAAAAGAAAGGAACTTCTCAACTGGTATCCATGAGCTTTCCAACTGGAAGATCTCACCATCACAAACAGAAGAAAGGGGAACCCAATGACGTAGGGTGCACGTTCCACCCAGCCAAGTGGTACCCAAAGGCCCACCCCGTGCTAGGAGACATTAACAAGGTTTCCTAGACACGACCATCTACCACTAGACACAGGTTAACACATAACTAAACTTAACATCTACTAGTACAACACTAACTCAAAGGGTACAATGCTTCCAGTGTTAAATAATAAGATATAACAGTGAACCAACCATACTGTTGACATAGGAGGAGTGTCACCACAAAGATGCATGGGTTACCCCGACAGATCTTCCCAGACCCCGACCCCCATCAAGAATCACTCTCCTGATGTCAACACGTGGAATCAAAGTCACAACCAAAGATAACTAGAGCAAACTACGGATATTCAATCCCCATCCAAGAATAAATGGAATCACATCCATGTTCATGGAAACTGGGAGACTCACTAAGTTCAACTGAATGCACTACCCAAGGGTAAGTCAAGGGATGAAACAAAGAAACACAACAACCCCAAATGAAAATACTACAACTGGAAGACTTATTGACATGACTAAATATTTTCCCCACTGAAGTGAACATAAGAAATCATATGCACATCAAAGAGACACAATAGTACATCGTTCACAATAATCTAATTTTAATACCAATTTACTTACATGCAATACAGTAATTAAATATAATTGTGCATTCCAATTTTCCCAATTTAACTATTTTAAACTCAATTTCTTCTATTAAAATATTTCATCTATAAATTATCCAATTCGTGCCTTTGCATGCACCAATTATGAAAATATTCATTATATATATATAAATTATACATACATAATTTATATATATTTATATATAATTATATATACATATCTAAATTTATATATATTATTTAAATAATTAAAATTAAATTACACCCCACTACAACATTATATATATATAATGAAAGCCATATAAAATAATCAAAATCAAATTAATACCAAAGGTGCAGACGAAAGTAGCTGGAGCATCGGAATGTACTAAGTACAACCGGCTGCCCAAGGTATGGGGTTGCGCTGCCATTGGCAGTTGTGCCTCTCACAGTGGACGGTTGTGGGTAATCCCCTAGCCACTTCACAACAAAATAAATTTAAACAACAATCTACAGTCAATAAAAAAAATCTGAATTCCCAGAAATAAATATTTGTTGTACGAATGACAATCATGAACTTTTACAGTCATTTCAACATCTAACATTTAATAAATATATATATATTATATATATATATATATGTGTGTGTGTGTGTGTGTGTTTATGTATATATATAGATAAATATATAAATACACATATATGTATATGTATATATATATATATATATATATATATATATATATATATATATATATATAAATTCAACACAATAGTTTAATTGGGAAAATAATTTTTCCAAAATGCATTCTACAGGAAACTTCTCCAAAAACATACGAAAATCCATCTTATAGAGGAATTCCCTACCGACGAATTTCTCAAAATAAAACACAGATATTTCTTTTAAATTTGTCCAGTCAACAAAACTAAGAGAGAAAGAACAATAAAATTCTTACACACAAATTAACAAGAAATTTTCTGAG
Source organism: Sequoiadendron giganteum (assembly GCA_007115665.2). Classification (NCBI taxonomy): domain Eukaryota; kingdom Viridiplantae; phylum Streptophyta; class Pinopsida; order Cupressales; family Cupressaceae; genus Sequoiadendron; species Sequoiadendron giganteum. The sequence goes on along the minus strand of CM021104.1, from coordinate 120,005,705 downwards.
AAGATTTAATCTTACAAGAAAATTTTCTACAAAAGACTAAATTTCTTCCCGACTAAGATTTTCTTTCCAAATCCCTAATTGTATTCTTTTGGGTTCTTCTATGTTCACAATAATCCCAACTTAAAATTTGCAATGGTTTACACAAAAATATTTTGTTTCAAAAAAAGGATTTCATTTTCATAGAGAATTTCACACCCGACAATTACAATTTTTAAACAAAACGCGAGGTTTTAAAACTTGCACAGACAATCTTTTCCAGAGAGTAAACTAATCTAAGAAGCCTTTCCAATATAAAACTAACAAAAATTAAAGGAAGAACCTGAAATCCAATGCCTGTGAAGATGTAAATTGAAGTAGCACCTCCTCCACGGATCCAAGTATTTTCTCCCAGATAAACGAAAGCTTCCTCCAGAATAATAAAAATTCCCAAACACAAAAACTTTTCCTGAGAGTAACTTTTCAAAAATTTCAACAACATGCAATAAAAAAAAAATCCCCTTCTCAAAACCTCTTTCCCAACAAAATATCCTCCATCCTTCTTCCGTGAAGAAGCTTCTCACTTCTTCCCATTACAACCACAAATTTCTCCCTATCAATAAATTTCCCAACAAACCTCATAAATTTTTCAAACACATGTTGAATACCAAAATATCTTTTGAAACCAAATTGCACAAAATCTTCCAGATATTTTAAAAATTAAAATATTTAATAATTCTAAAATATTTAGCATTTCTAATTTAACTTAATTCAATTAATTTAATTAATTAATAAATAATATAATCCTAAGATTAGACTATTTACCAATTAAATTTAATTAATTAATTAATTAATTAACATCTTCTAATCATTAAAACCAGATTAATTTAATAATCATCTTAAATATTTAAATCCATTAAATTATCATTTACAAACTTTACAACATAATAATTTCAAAGCAAACTTAAACAACATTTAACAAACAAAACCAGCTAGACCTGATGACACACTATGCCTAGGGTAATGGCTTGACACATGTTTCCTAGCTACTATCTCCCAATCAACATTAACATTGGGCAATAGACACGCTCAAACCTGTGAAGTTAGTTGGAATCAATGTCATGTACTTGCAAACCTATAAACAAGGCATATATAGAACATGCATATATGCATCATAATAGAACACACCGTGAAGAGAGAATTGTGGAATCATAGGGTGCTCACAATTGAGTGGTGCAATTTCATTGCCTTCACTAGTAAAATGTCATAAACTAATGATTCAACATCAATAATTTACTCATGTGCATATAACAATATTAATTCAAATAACGATTATACTAATCCAAAAGCATGTCATAATGATAAAATCAAAATAAGCTAACACCACATCATAATATAAAATCCACATCATTCTAACATTAGCAATCAAATAATAACAAAGCTTAACAAAGACACACACTGTCTGAATGAAAGAGAAAAATGGAGGGGTGTTATAGAATGCAACTTGTATGATCACCAATGTGCTTTCATGTCATCATCATATGATTACCAAATGAACTTAGTAATAAACCAATATACAATGTGGAGCAAAAACTAATTTGCAATGTAAATCTGAACCTATACCAGTATAATGATAATGAAAAACTAAACCTGTATCTTTGTATCAAAGGGGTGGGTAAGCATCAAAAGACCACCAAGTACCTATCCAAGAACACCAATTTGCTTACACATGAACAAAAAATAGCATCAGATTCAAATGGATAAGACCAAAAAGAGCACAACACAATGATATAAAAGTCTTCCATAGAATCAAAATTGAATCAAGATGCCACCATGTGGAAAATATAACCCAGGGGTGTAGAATATGCATAAAATCTCCCCTTGAAGCAAGTTTCATACAAAAATTGAAATATCACTGAAACAATAGCAAGAATATTAATCAATCTTGTCACTTGCAAACTCACCCATGAGTCAATACATTCAAACCTCTATCTGTGTCATGTAAGAGAGTATTGTCCAAACCACTAGTAGCATAAATTATTGTCCCCTTATGAACCATACTGACACTTTTATGTCATGTCAAGAACTTGAGCATGATCTTGCATATTAAGACAAGAGGGCTCAAGGAAATTTCACATATTACTGTCGTCAAGGTACCAATACTATCATTACTACCCATATAAGAAATGAACATATAATATACATAAAATCACTCTCAAAAATAGTATGAGTACCAACTAACTGAAGTCCAAGTCATTGACCAAACTCAAAAAAATTGTGCACAAGCTAAATGCAACATTATTATCATTATAGTAGAAAAGATGACTTGATAGACTGTCATGCAACATTATCATTGTAATTGATCACAACACTTGCATAAGAAATCAAGTGATCATCATGCTAAACACCAATGTGATTGAATAAAAGAATCATAAAATATTGAGTGCATCAAGAAGCATGAGTACCATCTTGATGTATTGAACTATCGTCAATGCTATCAAAATTGAATGTCAATCACAAACAAAGCCACTGTCATGAATTCCAATTACCATTTTCAAAGATATGACCATCCAAATGCAAAACAAATTTACAAAGTGCAAATAAATTATAGCCTGAAATATACCAAGCCATGTATGTACCAATGCCAACCAAATTACTGCCAAGATGAAAAAAGTGTGAAGAAACTACTTGCTAAGACAACTTTCAAGTGAATGAAAACCAAAAAAGAGCCATTAACAGTGTAACCTGTATAGAGGAGGCAAGCATCAAGAAACCAATTGACCAAGCCTTATAAACTACACTTCCTTCAAGCCATGAGAAGAGTATCAAAATTAGTAGACACAATGACATGATTAATATCACACTGTGGACTATTTGACAATAATGATAAATTCCACCATGCAAACTAACTGAGATGAATATCCAATGAGTATCAACATCAATGCAAAATAAATGCAACAAGCCATGTGCACAAATATCTTTGTGAGAAAGAATCTAAGAATCTTTGACATGTAAGGTTCTTCAACATCAAACCCTCAATATCTTGAGATATAGCAATGCTTGTAGCATGTAATGCCCCGCCACGCAACCCTAGAGGATGATACAAACAGCTACTTAAACAAGCTATTTTTTTTTTGTTTAAGTACAATTAATACATAAGTTTGCTTCCCAATGCAACCATCCCCTAAGGTTACGAGACTGAAATTACTTAACAACCCACAACAACAACATGAGTATAAACCATGCCAATTATTTAAACAATAATTAAACACATGAATTCCAATTAAGATAATTTACATGAAGCATAGAGATAACTGTCCAATCCATTTAACCATAATTAAATATTACAATTACAACTCTCATTCCCCGAATGAGCCAAGTCCAATAAATAAGGTTACAATTACAACTTCCACCTCGATAACAAATGAGCGGTAAAAATAATACAAGATCAACTGAAATGAAATAAAGCAAGAACTGATATAGAATCCAACGAGCTCTCCAACTAGAAGTCTCGTCCACGCGAACATGAAGAAAGAACCCAACGGATTTAGGTGCACGCCACCCAACCAAACTAAACCAAATTGAAACAACCAACCATATAAACAATGCAAGTACAACTCAAGAGCATCGCGAGTACAACACAAGTACAACTCAAGAGCATCACGAGTACAACACAAGTACAACTCAATAAGGTCACATTGCTTCCAGAAATAAAGCAGAACAAGTATGTTATGAGAACTGTACACACATAATCGAATACCAACCATGGTCACATCAGGTATGTTAAGGAAACCATACCCACAATAAACAAGAACCAACTGTTGTCCTAGACAGAGTGTCATCACACAGCTAGTCATGAGTTACCCACTGCGGATCTTCCTAGGCTCCGGCCCCCATTATGGGTTACCCTGGTGGCCTCTACCGATCCCTGGCCCTCATACTTACTAATGCAGAATCAAATACCTTTCGTACAGACAAGATAGATGACCTTGCCATTTCAAGCCTTCCCACCCATCTCAAGTCTAAACGAGCCCTTATGTCTATGAGTGAGGCATAATTATCTTGATTAGTGAGAAGTACCACCTAATCTTCTAAGTTTTGTTTTAGTTATCACTTGATTAAACCACTTTCGTAAGTTACCCAGTTTACCTTTTCCAGGTTCTGGCCCCTATGGAAGCCACTCTTCTACTTGACAACACACATACCATCCAAACACCAAGGGTCCAAAGTGCAACAACAAGATAACACGTCCACTCCTTTCTCAAGAGGCGACAAAAGATAAAACCATATCCAAACACTGGAGGTAACAACAATAACAAAACCACTCCTACAAGGAGGCACAATTACCTAATCCACTCCTTTCTTAGGAGGTACAAAACATTACCGTTCATAGAAATCGGGTATAACATTGACATAACTTCAAGCACTACCCAAGGGAATTAACAAACAATCGACATCACAAGACGACAACCCCCAACCTCTAGGGTCCTCTCGAAGACTTACAGATTAAATACACTTAACCCATTTCCCCAAAACATGAACTCAGAGGAAATAATCACAAAGGCAAGTTGTGAGGAATTAAACTAATTCGGATGTATTAAATCCATTTCCTTGAATAACATTCAATGATTTATTCCACTAATAAATCTGATCTAATAACGTCTCTTCTAGACAAAAGATAAAACTTAAACAAATATTTAATCCTTAATTGCATGAAAATAATGTTAAGATTAAGCAGTTACTTCATCAATTCATAATATATCATTTAAAATAATTATTCCTTTTTGCAAATATATAACATTTAAAATCCATTAATTTCACTATTTAAATCATATCACTTTTATCTCCATTAATTCGCCTTTTCAAATATATTATTTCCAAAATAAATCCATCCATTTAATCATTCTATAATAATTTAAAGTTTCCCAAACAATTTAAATTATGCCTCCATTTAAACAACTTTTAAAAAAAAAATCTTCAACTATAAATATATATTTAATATTCTAATAATATATTATATAATATTAATTATTAATATATATTAATAATTTAATATTATAAACATAATAATAAAATATTAAATAAAAAGTTATTTATTTTATTTTTTAAGAGGCAGCCTATGCATTGATTGGGCGCATACACCTCGGGCCACGTACGTTCTAGGGTTGGAGCGGCTGCATGTTTTCCTTTGGTCGCATCTTAGGTTTAGGGCGGCGTTTTAGGGCAGCCATGGTTTACCAGGGGCAGCGGCCGAAATACCAGGCAGCGGTGCTAGTAGAGGTGGATGAAGGAGGCGCAGACGGTGTGGGTTGAAGGAGGCACGGATGGCGCAAAAGGCGGTGGTGTCAGAGCCAACCCTTAGGGTCGTCGGCGACTGCGCACAGTCGCACCCACAAGGGTGGCTTGGTTGTGCTTAGCACAACCGACCACCACTGTGGTGGTGGCGGTGCCAAGCCACCATAGGGGCGACGATGGGGGTGACTGGTGCGGCTCCCCACAGCGCCTCCCATGGGGGCGGCTGTGGGTCGAGCCCTAGCCCCCAACAAAACTTTCATTTTTTTTATTTTTTTTATTTTTTAAAAGGACCTGCAGATTTTTACAAAAACAATCCGAAACTCAATCTTTTAAACAGGGGTTTTATCATTAACAACATAAGCTCCAAATATAACATGAGTAAAATATATATATATATATATATATATATATATATATATATATATATATATATCTATGCATATATATACCCATATATATACTTAAACATCCCACAAGCAAATTATAAAATTAATTGAGAAAATTATTCTTAAAAGATCATTCACAACCAAGAACACAAATTTTCTTTGAGAATTTTCATTTTCAAACCAAAGTTTTCAAAATTTATAACATCAGATTTAACATGGTTCCTTTGCAATTCAAACCAAGTCCAAATATTTCCAAACAACAAACATATATAATAAACCAACCAAATTTAATAAACAAGGAACATGGTATCCTTGAGTTTGAGGAGATCCAGATGGCACTCAGCTCCTTCCTTGGATTCCCTCTTCAAATCAGCCATTTTTACAACTTCAATCCAAAACCCCCAAAAACCAACAATCCCACCTCTTTCTATTTCCATCTTTTCCAAAATTTCATGATCCAAAATTATGATGCAAATTCAAACATAAGGATAAAACCCTAAAAATTCAACAAAATTCAAGTAGTCTCTTGAAGATGACAGTCTAATAATTTAAGTTGTGAATGTCACTGAGAGAAAACTATGGAAGATAGAAAAACTGATACAACCACAACCTTTATAACCTTCTTAGTTTATGTCTATGGGGTTTGATTGATAATGTAATAATAATCTCCCCTTTCCTTTATGCTACTTTTATGCACTTGAAGATGCCTTTTGTGCATAAATCACAAGCATATGTTCTTTTTGTTTTTGTTCAAGTTTCCTTCGCCAAACTTTCTCAGGCTCTTTCCTTTTCCAAAATTTCATAGGCTTTTTCCTCTCTTGTTTTTCCTTGTCATTATTGAGCTAATAACCTGGTATTCTTAGTAGGAGAGGGGTTCTTTATCTTGTCCTATTGCACAAACTTGGTACTACAATGCCTTGCGAAATGACCAGGATTATTGCATATAAAACATATGACATTGTAGCCTAGAGCAAAAGAACTAAAGCTTTTCCTTGGAAACCAATAAGGACTTTTGTTATTGTGCCTTATATAATCATATCTTTCAAGTTCTCTACAATATTTCTCTAAGTGACCAACTTTGCTACAACTGTAACATATAATATTGTAACTTTGTTTTGACATTTTACAAGAACTTTGGTTCCATTCACAATCACTTCTAGCATGATCTCTACAATCTCTAGCTCTATGACCAAAAATATGACATGAAAAACAATAACCATGGAACTGTGAGTAATTGTACCTTAACATTTGCTTTGGCCTGGTAAGTGAGGATCTTGAGGAACTACTTATCCTTCTATCTCCATCAACACATTTATCTTTTATTTGATCTTCAGGAGCAGCAGCATGTTGACCCAAATCTATCTTCTTCCTAGGTGCATTTCTGACTTTAGAACATTGTCCTTCTTCATAACCTAGGTCGGTTTTGTCCTTATGTTTTTTTTGTTTTCCTAAAAGATCAACAAGCTTGTCACTATTGGCTACCTTTTTCCTTAAGGCAACTATTTATGCCTCTAAGGTGCAACATTATTTTTCTTTTGTTTCAAGCTGCATTTTGGTGACCTTTAAAACTCTTTTATTTTTCTCAAGTTGGAGTTTTAAATCAACAACTTGTTTTTTAGTATAATCGATCAAGTTTTCTAAATCTTTTTGAGACTGGTTTTTTTGTATGACAACCTCCTTTTTAAGTTTCTTTATCTCATCTAAAGAATATCTTAGTTCACCTTCAATATCAACCTCAAACTCTTGCTCATCATACTCCAGTTCAGATTCATTTTCACCCACAAAGAGGTCTCTTCATCATCAATATCAACAACAAAAACATTCTCTTTATCATACTTTGTGCTAATTTCAGAAGTGACTCATGCAACAACTCATTACTTGACTTGACTGGGACTTGATTTACGATCCTTTGTTTGGAATTCCTTTTTTCTCTTTTTGAGGCATTATTTCTATTCTTCTTACCCATAGTACTCCACTTACTAGGAACCCTTAAGTTGGTTAAAATTCTTGCAAGGGTCTAGCTCTGATACCACTTGTTGGAGTACATACAACACTAAGAGGGGGGGTGAATCAATGTTGTAGATTTCAAAAATTTAATTTACTTTCTTTCAAAAAATTTCTAAATGGAAATAATGATGTTGACAACACTTAATCAATTTGGCATGCTTCATCAATGTAAGAATCTAAATACTAAACAATAATCAATACAAAATGCTTAGACATGAATGATAAGTAAATCACACAATAACTGAAACCATGACATAATAAATTTCAGGAGTGGAAAACCCTCATGGGGTAGAAAAACCACTAAAAATTGCCTCACTAGCTTAATCAAAATGCATCACTAGCAAAGCCTCTAGCTACAAATTCCTCATTGGCAACACAAGCTTCACTAGCTAAAAATGCCTCACTGGCAACACAAGCCTCACTAGCAATGATCATATTGTCTCACTGACATGATCACTTACAACTTCTCAAAGATCAAATGAAAATATACAATATAGAGGGTTTCTCTATTTCACTGTAAAACATTTTTCCCTTTCAATCTAATACATTCCATATCCTAAAGACTCATTCACTTGGAATCTTTAAAATATAGGATAAATTAGTCTATACAATCTATTTTGCACATTGCTTGCAAAACATTTTTTTTACAGAATTCTATTTATACATTCAACATGATAACTTTGTGAAAGCACTGAACATCAAACAATGATAAATCATTGTTTATATAAACATTCCAAGAATGGTAAGTGCTATAAATTACCTTTCAAATAATACCACATGTAACCTATTAATTGTCTTCAAAACTTCCCCTTGAATCATCGTGGTATATCATCCTTCGAATACCATCATCATATGTAACCACTAAACATTTTAATGCATGGTCGACATTGACTATGTTATGATATGGAGACTTACACACAATGCAACAAACTTTAGTATATTCCATGCATAGACAACATGTATATGGCACAAAACCCATGTCCAAATCGACACAATAGATGCATTACATGGCCTTTTACACAGGCTTAAAAAAAACTAAATGATATAAGATCTTGTGCCCTAGTAGAGGACAACATTATTATCAAACACAACAACCCATGGATGGGTGCTAAGAAAAAATCTTATGAAACAACATTTGACAATAAACAACAAAGATACTATAATGTAAACCCTTCTCAAGACAACATAAAAATGTATATTTGCTAAGTGAAATTCCCTATGGGCAGGGGTCAACAAGCAGTATACACTAAACCCTTCGTATGAGAACCCATGTGGAGATATAGAACGAGCTTCAAAGCACAAAACCCTAAGTACACAAGCAACTTCAAGGTGCAATAATTCAAGCAACATAATCACATATTTGCATACCTTAGAAGCTTGAGAAAGAAGCAATGAAGCTCAGGTTCAAGTCTTTTTTAAAAAAGATACCAATTAATGCCCATTTCAAGCTTTTCCATGGATCTGAAATTTGCCTCCAAGCATGCCTAAAAAACCACCTTTTGTCGCCATTCCACCATACCCTCGAAATGTTTCATGCTCTACTATGGACAACATAAATATACAACATTTTTTCCCTAATCATGCTTCATTTTTGCCCTGTCGGAATGATATAATCATAGAGTTATCATTGTGTCATGCCTTTTTCATTGTGTTGTCTATTTTGCATGTGTATCAAAAATAACACTATAATGCTTGTGTTGGTTTGAGTCATCAAGAGCACTAAGTGCAAAAAGAAGTCCATAGCCCTTAACATTATTGTTGCCTTAGTAAACCATACTATCCAAATGACATCAAATCCAAAAACAGAACTCATGCATATCAAATATTGTTGCATCAATAAAAATTGTTGTGTCAATGACTTTTCAATGTCAAAGTCACCCATAAACTTAGAGATATATTTTTCCTTTTAACAAAAGAACATTGCCAACTCAATGACACTCAACGCCAATAAAATAGCACTAAACCTTCATAAATATGTCAAGTTAAATATAGATCATTGATCAATAAATTGATCAATGATAGATAAATATAATCCATGTAATATGCAAATACATCAACTATATATACCAAGTATGTTGTCCCCATATGATGAATATGTATGTCGCCTGAATATGTGCCAATATTGTAAATGCCACAAATAACCCTTGACATCAATGCCAAAATCAATGTCAAAGGGGTCAACAAGTTTATGTTTAGTATTCTAGAATTTCAAATTACACATCTAACCTCTTTTTATTGTATGCATTTTCTTCTTTGTCAACAATTATATATTAATTTATATAAATTTTATTTTACCTATTATAGTATAATCCACAATTAAGCTATGTGGCTCCTTAACCATTACAATATGCTACGACTCTTGTTCATTCTAAGTAACCCTCATTTATAGAATGCCTATCGGGAAAGAAACAAAGAGTTGAGGTAATCAAGAATTGAATTTTACTTTAATTGATATTTTAGAGAAATTTTAGTTCAATATAGAACTATTTAGATGTTAATTTGAAAGTTCTCAATTATAGTAGATAATTTTATATTTAGTAATCTAACTTGTTTTCCATTGAGAACACTAATCTAATTTGTGGTTTTAATTATTATTTTGTAGTCCACTTTGCATCCATCAAGTGGCATAAAGAGGTTAGATTTTGATGATCCACCACAAGTTTATGATTTTCTTGAGACATCTAGGGTCAATTGGACAATAAGGTCTTGATTCATAGCTATTTGTTATGTACATTGTATATAGATCTTTATATGACATATGCCACATTTTGTAAAAAATATTTTGAGTTGGCATATATGCCAAATTTGTATATGTGTACATAATTATTCTACACTTTTATATATAAAAATTGATATACAATATAATTTATTCCTTATGTGCATGTTTTCCTACTTTTTAAAACTTAAAAATTGAATGTATAATCACTTTAGAATGGTTGAGTTATGGACAATAAAATGTTATAGATTTATTTGTTCAATCTTGCACTCTAATACTTTATAAATTAAATATCATTTTGTAGTCATAAATTATCATCAGTCGTTAACAATTGGTAATCCATCTATATTAGTGTTAAAATTGGTTGTTGATAGGTTGTCGTTAGGTCCTACTACTTTAGAATATTGAATGTCAATTAGTCGACTAGGTAGTGTCCAAGGCAATTTGCAAAAGAAGATTATTTGGATAACTCATTTTATATTTTATGTTTTACTTTAAACTATTGGAATCAATTTTAACCTAAGGCCATTACTATTTAACTATAAAATAATCTTATTCTAAGAAAAATCAAAAATATTAAATTAAAAAGCATAAGACAACTAATTTAGAAAGCAACACAACTAAACTAGAAAGCATAGAAACAAGCAAACTAAACAACTAATATACTACGGAAGCAGAAAAATAAGTGAACAGACAATTAAACATCTTTTAAAAAGCAAAGGATTTTATCAACTATGAAAGATAACTCATACAAATTAAAAACAATGGTGCTCCGGAACTTTAGACTCAACTCTTAACAAACTTAGTTACCTCCTACTGAACAGTTATCTAACTTTGAACAAATGAACAATCAAAACAGTAAAATACTTATCTATCTAACTAACTCCCCTTGAGTGGCTAGCTCGCAGGTGAATACTTTGTCTTTAAATCACATAAGCTACAAGTTCTGGAGTCTATCCGTTATGAACAATCATCATCACTCATAATTCAACAATTTACCAATAGACAGAAATCAGGTAACTCATTTCAACAATATTTTGAAAACCATGTGAACAGCATAACGATACTTCTTATGTCTTATTCATCACTTATGAAATTACATTCTTATAGATAACTTCTAACTAAATCCTAAATTTAAGATGGCGTGGATAGCCATTGAAAAAGTCTTCAACAACTTAAAAAACTAACTTTTATGTCTTTAAAGCTCATAAACATATAGAAGGCTCTAGAAGAGCCATGAAGTTTTGATAAAAAAAAATTTAAAGAACATAACTAAATCCTCGATGCATCATCCCGGTATTCATGAGTAGATTCGCAGCATCTATTCTTTACCACACTTGAGGTACGTGTTGGTTCAACTTTTGCAATAGTTGCTCGATGACAGACTATTTCCTACAAAAGCACTCAAGTCAACCCATTAAACCTGCATTGGCAAATTTCCTCAATTGATCAAAAGAAATAAAAAAAGAATAATTTTCCTTTAAAATAAGCAATTATTTCTCCTAAAGTTTAATAAATTGGCACAGGCTTAGGATTGAGTTGGTAAAAGTAAGCTTTCCAAATTTTATTATGATGAGGTTATTTTTACCTCATCATTTCCTCCCCTACCTAATTTTTGGCAGGTCCTCTTGCTCCATAGTTAAACCCCTGAGTTCTATTCCATTCCTCATATAGGTCATTGAGATCATGCGCCTCCCTTGTTGTTGCATCAAAATCTACAAGGTCATAAATGAACCCTCTATGAAATATCACACTCTCCCTCCATTCATTGAAAAGTCTGTCATTCTGATCCGTTGAAATATTGAATGTTGGAGGTGGATTGAGTAGCAAAGGAGGTTTATATTTCATTCCCATCCATTTTTTTCTAAGAGTTCTCAGGATTTTAACTAAGGCATCTGCTCTTCTAAATGACCATCTAATATTTAGAGGGGAAATGGCCTCTCTTTTCTTTAGGTAAGTTGCTCGTGGGGTGAATCTTTCTTCGTAGGCATGTCATGATTTTCCAATCAACTTCTGTCCATTTTCCATGAAATTATCATAACACAGCTTGAGGTTGTTGTCATATCTTTCCTTCATCTTATCATTAACAAGGAGAGACAAAAATGTATCTTTGAAACCACCAGGCCTTGAATTCGAGGACCTTATTTGGAGACCCATTGTCTTTTCTGCCTGTGCAAACTCTCTTGTCTGATCCTACCAATGAATTTGATTCCTCATGGTGGAGAGAAATGCTCTTAGTTCTACCTCTCTATTGAATATGTTGACAAATAAATCTGTGTGATTTTCTAATAATAAGTCATGCAAAAAGAATTCACAAATTAGATCTTGGTCTTCAGGGGTTGACTCTACATATATTTTAACAAACTCTTTATTATTTGGCTTGTAGGGCTGATCATTGTAGATCCTAAACAACTTCCATCTTAGCCATTGCTCATTCAAAAACATGGAGTAAACTCTTGATGGTCTTCTACAATTTAATAAACAGTCCACAAGTTGACATGCATCCTTCTTTCCTCTATAGGCCCTGTGAAATGACTCCTTCAGGAGCACCAATTCCTTCTTTAACTTGTAATTTTCAACTTGGACATTCCTGGGGAAGTAACACTTTTCCATCCATTTCATTAGCAGAGGTGGAATGCGGATCTGGAACCAATCAGTTACAACTGGTTCATTCTAAATTTCTTTGGACTCCATTTGAGGTTTTACAGTGCATTCCTTCAGGTCCTGTTCTAGTTCTACGACCCTGTTGATGGAAGAATTCAACTCTTTAGTTTTTGTTTTCTTGTCCTCTTCAAAGGTTGTGAGCATAAGCACAAAATTTTGTTTTATTCTTTCAATTTTTGTATCTTTGTTTGCAATGTCAACATTATAAGTTTGATGCTTTTGATTCAGTTCTTGCATTTGTTCCTGTAACTTATAGATTATTAAGTCCTTTTCCTATAATTGAAGCTTCAAGCCCTATATTTCTTGATCTTTTTTATTTATTATAACTTTTTGCACAGTCAATTCTTCTTTCTACAACTCTATCAATTCATTACCTTTGGACAATTGTCTTTTTAGATCATCAATTTCTATTTTACACTTTTCTAACTCTGCAGTGGCACTACTTGTTTCAGCTATCTCAACAATTTGATTAACAATAGGGGACAAATTTCCTGGCACACCGTCATCCCCCTTAGGTTCTCTTTCCTAAATCTCATCAGTGAAGATTTCCTCCACATGTGCAGAGTGGGAAGGAAATACTTCGCCTGAATCTTCTTTAATTAGGGGTACCTCCTCTTCACTAGCTCTGAAATTTCTATGGGCTCAGGTGGACGCTTAGGATTTTTATTCTTTGAACTTCCCTCCTTACCTTGTATTGGGGTTTCAGAAAATTCAGAAGCTAAATGCTTACTTCTTCTTAATGGAGGCATATTTTGGAATGTGACGGGTGTTACATTGTTCCCTTTTCTTTTTCTTTTGGGTTTACTTGAATCAGAATAAATAGTCTCAACCTTTTTTGGCAAGTCACGGGTTTTAAATACATCCCCAAAGAAGTTTGGAAAATCCTCACCAAGAGTAGTGGGATTAGGAGCTTTCGGAGCTAGAGAGACCTTAAGGAAAATTTCTATGGATGGTGGAATAGCCTGGTGAGATGGTTCCCCTGATTCTATTGTCCTTGCGATTGTAGGCTTCTCAATTTTATTTAAAAACTTCTCCCATTTTCCCTTAGGTTTCTTGCGAAAGTGGTACTTACAGATCAACTGAATCAAACCATGATGTTTCAAAGGCCTAGTCCCTGTTTTATACCTTTCTATGGAATTTTTTAGGGAATCACACAAGAATTCGAGCATATTAACCCTAAGAGTAGGGTCCTCCTTTCCATGACGCAAATGGGTTAACATGCGGAAAGCAGGTCCTACAACTATAATTAGCTGACCCTCACAGGTGAAATACTTTATAATCCATGTAACGGAAATACCCCAGGGTTCTAATATGGAGGTTCTCTAGAACCCTTTTATCTATCCCCTGGTACTTATTACTACCATTGGGTGTGGGTGTCCCTCTCTAACAAATAATTCAGATAATTTCTGGTACGTAATTTGAGAGGCTTTTTCTATTTTTATGCTTGCATTCTCTAATCCTGATAAGTGGGAAATGATTTTGGGACTTACCTTAAATCGCTTCCCCTGAAGTACCACCTCGTCATTTATGTAGTTTTCTACAAAAGAACTCACCAGCTTTTCATTGTAGCCCTTAATTTTTTTGATAAAATTTAACCACCCTGCTTCCTCAAACAACCTTGAGATATTACTCAACCATAATAGTTTTTCTGTTGAATCCAGCTCTAATTTTCTTTTACCACCTTCCATTTCCTTATTTCCCACTCTCCAAAATATTTCAATTATGGCACAAAGCTTTCATGCAACACTTTTGAAAATATTGCATATGAACTCAATTTTTGTCTTGTTTGCAGCTTACTATGCAATGATTTCCAATCTGCATGGAGGCATGTGAAAGGCTTTGTCATACAAGTAACTGATTGTCGAGTGGCACAAGTTGCTAAATTGGGAGTGAATTTTGTGCCAATTAATTATTCTTCATTCAAAAATAACTACCTACTTAAAGCGAAAATTAATACTTACTTGCGTTTTGCGATCATTCGAAGATCTTGTACCTTACAGATTTGATAGGATGATGTGAAGGCATTGGCTAAGGTGACGGCGGATTTATTATGATATGGATGTGGAATTCTATGGATGATGGAGCCATCAATGATGACTGTAGTATGTGGCGGCTTTATTTATGATAAAAATAAATAAAAATAGAAAGACAGGTGTGCAAGATATACTGACAGAAGGATCACAAATTTTTTGAATTTTTGAAAAAGGTGGCAGAATACGAACTGACAAATTCTGGAGCATGCAATTTGACATCGCGCTTCAAACTAGTGAGTAAGTTCTAGAGCATCAATGTGAGGTGCAACCGGAGCGGAATGAAATGAAGGTTTTGAAGCATCATTGAAAGATGCAACCGAAAAAGGAATGAAATGAAGGTTCTGGAGCATCGTTGAAAGATGTAGCTGAAAAGGAATGAAATGAAGGTTTCAGAGCATCGCTGAAAGATGTAGCTAGAGCAAAAATGGAATGAAAGTTCTAGAGCATCGCTGAAAGATGCAGCTGGAGCAGCAACGAAATGAAAGTGGAGTGACATGATAAAGAATTTTGAACTTCAAGAGCTTTGGACCTTAGTGCAGAATACCTCTTCGACATGATGAGCTTTGTACAAGTTCCGAAGCATCGGGCACCAGGATCATAACATTCTAGAGCATCTTTGGAGGGTGCTTTGGAAGTTATTTTCCACTTTGAGGAAGTCCTGCAAAAAGAAACAAAAATTAGCTAAGTCCAAAATGAAGAAATAAGAAAAATATCTTAGCATACATGTCCTTTTTATTGCACATTTTTGAATTTATATCTTCTTCTTTTTTTAAGATGATAATACGACATTGTTACCAGATAGACTCTACCTTGGCAGAGTCAACACATTGGACCTCGCCTTGCATTTCCACCATTCTCGAGAATTCCTCCTTATTGATCGTCTTATGGTAGACACGTAAGCGATGACCATTAACTAAGAGGGTCCACGTGTCACCATCAATTGGTTTCAACCGAACAGTTCCATTCAAAAAGACTTCATCAATCTCATAACGTCCCAACCAATGAGTCCTGAGTTTTCCCTTATAATCATTGTATCTTGAATCAAATAACAGGGCCCAGTCTCCATTATGAAACTCCCTCTCCTTAATATGTTTATCGTGCCACACTTTTTGTTGATGTTGAATTAGTTCAGTTTGATGGACGACGTCTAAGCGAAGCTCATCCAATTCACTTAGTTGCAAAACTCGTTCAACTTGGGCTCGTTTTAGATCCAGACCTAATTTCATAGTTGTTCATAGAGTTTGTAATTCAAACTCAATGGGAAGAAGTGGTTTCTTTCCAAAAACAAGTTCATAGGGACTAAATCCAGTTGTAGATTTCCAGGTTGCGTTCTATGCCCATACGGCTTCAAGGAGTTTCCTAGCCCAGTCTTTTCTTTCAGAAGAAACTGTTTTCATCAAAATGTTTTCGAGTTCTCTATTAGTTACTTCTACTTGGTCGTTCACTTGAGGGTGGTAAGGGGATGACTTCCTATGGCTTACCTAAAAATGATTGGTAAATGCCAAGAGCACTTTGGACATAAATTGGGGTCCCTGATCAGTTACAATCGTTCGAGGAGCTCCAAATCTAAGGAAGATTTTACTATAGAGGAAGTCCACGACTTGCTCTTCCCTAGCTATTCGTAAGGCTTGAACTTTAGCCCATTTCGTTAGGTAGTCAGTGCAAACCAATATGTACTCTTTCCCTTGAGAGGAAGGATCTATGGGTCTAATAAAATCTAAACCCCATTTCTTGAATGGTTCTAGCACTACCTATGGCAACGACATGTCTGAAGAAGTAGTTGGTCTTCCTACTCTCTGACATTCATCACAATGATGAACATAGTTCTTAATTTCTTTATGCATTGAGGTCCAATAGTATCTAGCGCCTAAGACTTTGTGTGAAGTTCTCTTCGTAGAGTAATGTCCTCCTGAAGGATCATCGTGACAAGCCCTTAGAATGTTGTAGGTTTCATCCGCCCTTACACATCTCCTCAAAATCATATCAGGACCACAATGAAATAACATTCCGTTGATCCATTTAAACGGGGCACTTTCCCTGATTAGACGCTTCTTTTGCTTAGTCGTGAATCCAGGGGGTATCTTTGAAGCAGCTAAGTATTTAGTGATATATGAGAACCAAGGTGATTTTATAGAAACTGCAAATAGATTTTCATCTAGGAATTCATCCTGTATAGGAGTATTGTCACCTTCTTCATGTTTGATTCATGACAGAAAATATTCTACTACATTATACTTCCCTGGTTTGTCAAGAATCATGGCATTAAACTCCTGAAGGAGTAATAACCACCTCATAATCTGGCCATTCACTACAGGTTTATTCATTAGGTACTTCACAGCTGAGTGGTACATATAAACTGTGACCTTATACCCTGTAATGTAGTGGCGGAATTTTTTTATGGCATGAATAACAGCCAGGAATTCCTTTTTTGTTGTTGTATAGTTCCTTTTTGCAGGAGTAAGATTTTTACTAATGAAATATATGGCATGCTTTCCCCCGTTCTCATCTTCTTGTCCCAAAACTGCACCAATAGCATAGTCGAAAGCATCTGCATATATGTGGAAGGGAATACTCCAGTTTGATCCTCGCAGAATGGGAGCAAAGACAAGATTTTCCTTTATGGTTTCAAATGATAGCTGACACTCAGGTGTGCAAACAAATTCTACCTCTTTCTGTAAAAGAGAGAACATGGGAGCTACAATTTTACTGAAGCCTTCAATGAACCTTCTATAGTAACCAGCATGTCTGAGAAAACTCCAAACATCTGTCTAAGTTTGAGGGATAGTCAACTGTTAAATGACTTCAATTTTCTTAGGGTCGACCTTTATTCCCTCAAAGGAAATATGATGACCCAAGACTATTCCTTGTTCCACCATTATTAAATATTTTTCATGGCTAAGGGATAGTCTATTTTTCTCACAAACTTGCAGAACTCGATCTAGGTTCTAAAGAGCTTCGTCATATGTTGAGCCATAGACTATAAAACCATCCATGTAGACCTCGACACAGTCATTAACGAGTGTGGAAAATATGGCAAGAACAACTCTCTAAAAGGTTGTTGGGGCGTTGCACAGTTCAAAAGGAAGCAATTTGTATGCAAATGTGCCCCATGGGCAAGTAAATGTGGTTTTGTCCTGGTCTTCTGGAGCAACCTGTATCTAGTTGTAACCACTAAATCCATCAAGAAAGGAGAAATATTTCCTCCCAACCAAGTTGTCCAGAACCTAATCAACAAATGGTAGGGGAAAATAATCTCTATAAGTGGCTTTATTGAGTTCTCGATAATCTACACAGATTCTCCACTTCCC
The DNA here is from genome assembly GCA_007115665.2 of Sequoiadendron giganteum. NCBI lineage: Eukaryota > Viridiplantae > Streptophyta > Pinopsida > Cupressales > Cupressaceae > Sequoiadendron > Sequoiadendron giganteum. The sequence goes on along the minus strand of CM021104.1, from coordinate 119,987,320 downwards.
ATTTTTCTTTGGGAGTACCGCCATAGGTGATACCCACTTACTATCAGAGATTGGATAAATAAATCCAGCACGAAGAAGTTTTTCAATCTTAATTTTGACTAGATCCTTTAATGCTGGATTGAGTCTCCTCTACAGCTGGCGAACATGCCTTATACTAATGTCAATGTAAATGTGATGAGTACAAATACTTGGGTGAATTCCCCTCATGTTCGTATAATCCCAAGAAAAAGCTTTAGACCTTTGTACCAACACATTAAATAACTTATCCTCCTGAGTTTCTGTCAGCCAGCTATTGATATTCAAATTTTTTCCTGGTAATAGCATTATCGATTTCATTCTAGGATGGGTCGAAGTGACAGTATACATAGGTCGCAACAACGTGTTAAGAGTACAACTATGAGGTATAAGCTGGTGAAATCTTGTGACATCCTCAAAGAAATGATTTTTTATGGGGATCATGTTAGCTAAAGGACAAGGCATTCCCATTGTAGCATAACTATGCTCCATTCTACTTATATCAATTGGATGAACAAAAATCCTTGGAGCATCAATCATTTCTTCCTCATTTAGGGTCATAGAAAGTCATGCAACATTGCTTACTAACTCTTCTTCCAGTTCTTCCCCGTCTTGTTTAATTACTACCATAGCTAGGGAGGCTAAATTATCTGAACCATTGGATTTCTCAGGTTCATCAACCCAGACCTTTTTATGCTCAGTAGGCTTAGCAAGGGGATATAAGAACAAATGTTTATTGTCTTGACCATGTGAAATGGTCATTCCCCCTTCCCTGCAATCAATCTTAGCAGCAACCATGGCCAGCCAAGGTCTTCCAAGAATTATAGGATAGCTATCTTTGGGAGTAAGCGACTGGATTACCTAGAAGTCGACAAGATATTCCCATCCATCAACTTTGACAAGGATTTTTTTAATGACACCCTTAGGGATGGCTATAGACTGATTTTCTATTTGTAAGACTGTGGTTGTAGGACGTAAATCAATTAAACCTAATTTTTCCATTACATCCACAGTCATCACGTGAATAGCTGCCCCTAGATCCACTAGTGCATTTGGTATTGCTACCTCATTGATTGTAACAGTTATAAGTGGACTACCAGGATCATCGTATTTCAGAACAAAAGTCTTTCCAGACATAAAATCAGCTAAATAACCATTGATATGAATGGCATTTATCTTTTTTGGCTCCCTTCTTGGCATTTTGATACATAGTTGTTTGATTAACTGGTTTAACTCAAGAATTTCCTTTATTGCTTGCAATAAAGGAACTTCAATTTGCAATTGTTTAATCTCCTGAATTAACACAGTTTCTGAAGCCAAGGATACTTATGGAGTATCTTCCGGAGTTATGGACTTTAAATGCTCTGGATATGGTGCCATCCTTTTCAACTTTGGAACAAGATCCTTCTTATGTTGACTTAAAGACTGACCTTCCTCCCCCTAAGACAAGTCAACAGCCCCTGTCGCTGAAAAAGGCTCTTTGTCTTTAGCAGTATTATCTTGATTAGACGACGTGTCTTTTATTGGACTTTTAGGCTCAAATTCCTCCACTATCTCCTCAATAGTGGGAGGTTGAAGAGTTTGACCAGAGTGCAACTGCACGTTTCCAAAGTGTATTGCATTGAGCCCCGTAACATTTTCATGTTTGGTAGAATAGACTGGTGTATTATGGTGATTATTCTTAGGATTGGGGAGCGGTTGTGCTGGAAGCTGAGGTTGGTTCACCTACTCATTCTGAGGAGGGTTTTGAGGTGAAGGTAACAGATTATGTTGTTGATTCCTCCTAGTTTCAGTATAAAATTGATATTGTGTTGATTCCATTGGGGGGCAGCATGTTGTTGGTACCACTGTTGTTGCGGTTGATTTGACCATTGCTGATTTCCCCATGCATGGTTTGTCCATTCAGCGGATCCCCAATACGGTGCTCCCTGGTTAGGTTATGGTGGAGGCGACTGATTCCAAGATGGATTCCATTGATTATGAGCCTAGTTATTTTGTGGTCTCCATGCAGGATTGGAATGATGTCCATAAGAGAAATTACCTCCTTGACCTTGGTTTAAGGCATTTATCTCTTCTTCAACCTGAATGGTTTTTTTCTTAGTATTCTTGATATCAGACAGAATCTCACATTGATTTGTAGGATGGTTTTGCTCACAAAGTTGACAAACGTTGACTTTATCTAAAGGACACTCGCATAGCAGATGTTTATTCTGACACCTTGGACAATAAATTCACAAGGTCTCAGGGTTGTGATTTTTAGCTTGTATACCATCTAATGTGGTATTCAACTAGACGAGAATGTCTATTTTCAAATTTTCTATTTCTTCGCGGAGCTTACCTATCTCGTTAGACCCTTTAAAAAGATTAGTTTTGCGGATTCCTCCCCGAGTACGGGAGAAATTTCGACATAACTCACATATTTCCTCAAGGGTTAGTTGAGATACGTCACCTTTTCCCATTAGATCAAGATTTTTTCTAGCATCATCATCAAGACCTTTAAGAAAAATTGTTTTGAGAATCTCAACGCTAATGGCCGCTTCTCCACATCTTTTGGAGAGGAAGAGGAACCTATCGAGATAATCTTCTAAACTTTTGTCCTCGTTCTGTCTCAGTTTAAACAGCTCCTCTTTATGATCACTTACCCTACAGTAACTCTGGTATTTTTGCAAGAAGACAGTCTCCATTTCCCCCTAGGATGTTATACTACCAGCACCCAATCCCATAAACCAGCGCATTGTTGAATCTTTTAAAGTCAACGGAAAGAGATTCAACTTTTGGTTATCATTCTTATAGTCATAAGTCTGACACGGGACTTTAAATTCAATGAGAAACTGGTCTGGGTCTTCCGAGGACAAACCATGGAAGGTTGGAAGGAAGGCTGGGGAGATGTTCTTCATAACAGTATCATCATTTGCATCTAATGTAATAGGATAATTAAACGTTCTAGGAGGCTAAGGTTCATTGTGGTTAGGTTCACCTCTATGATCTTCCATGATGTTCAGAGGAGTATGTTTCTCAAAAACAATTTCTTCTATAACTGGTTGTTCTACCAGTTGCTCGACAGGTAAATACTAGAAAGCCTCGGGTGGAGTAGGCTCAAATAATTCTTCAAAAGTGTGGTCGTCTGAGCCTTAGGCTTCCCTAGGTATGATTGGTATGTATTTTGGGGAGTTCTTTGGTATAAAACGTCCATGAGGGCCTCTTTTCCTGACCATGCAGAAAAGGAAGTCGTCTAAGAAATTTTTGGTATAAAACTTGGTATTCAAATCCTCTCCTAATAACACTTAAGCACAAAGGCTATTTAAATCCTCGACAGTGGAGCCAAAAAGTTATAGGTTGTCATTAGGTCCTACTACTTTAGAATATTGAATGTCAATTAATCGACCGGGCAGTGTCCAAGGTAGTTTGCAAAAAAAGATGATTTGGATAACTCATTTTATATTTTTTGTTTTACTTTAAACAATTGGAATCAATTTTAACCTAAGGCCATTACTATTTAACTAGAAAATAATCTTATTCTAAGAAAACCGGAAATATTAAACTAAAAAGCATAAGACAACTAATTTAGAAAGCAACACAACTAAACCAAACTAGAAAGCATAGAAACAAGCAAACTAAACAACTGATATACTAGAGAAGCAGAAAAATAAGTGAACAGACAATGAAACATCTTTTAAACAGCAAAGGATTTTATCAACTATGAAAGATAACTCATACAAATTAAAAACAATGGTGCTCCGGAACTTCAAACTCAACTCTTAGCAAAATTAGTTACCTCCTACTAAACAGTTATCTAACTTTGAACAAATGAACAATCAAAATAGTAGAATACTTATCTATCTAACTAACTCCCCTTGAGTGGCCAGCTCGCGGGTGAATACTTTGTCTTTAAATCACATAAGCTACAAATTTTGGAGTCTATCTATTACGAACAATCATCATCACTCATAATTCAATAGTTTACCAATAGACAGAAATCAGGTAACTCGTTTCAACAGTATTTTGAAAACCATGCGAACAGCATAACGATACTTCTTATGTCTTATTCATCACTTATGAAATTACATTCTTATAGATAACTTGTAACTAAATCCTAAATTTAAGATGGCGTGGATAGCCATTCAAAAAGTCTTCAACAACTTAAAAAACTAACTTTTATTTCTTTAAAGCTCATAAACATATAGAAGGCTCAAAAAGAGCCATGAAGTTTTGATAACAAAATTTTTAAAGAACAGAACTAAATCCTTGGTGCATCATCCCGGTATTTAGGAGTAGATTAGCAGCATCTATTCTTTACCACACTTGAGGTACGTGTTGGTTCAAATTTTGCAACAGCTGCTCGATGACTGACTATTTCCTACAAAAGCACTCAAGTCAACCCATTAAACCTACATTGGAAAATTTCCTCAATTGATCAAAAGAAAGAAAGAAGCATAGTTTTCCTTTAAAATAAGCAATTATTTCTCCTAAAGTTTAATAAATTGGCACAGGCTTAGGATTGAGTTGGTAAAAGTAAGCTTTCCAGATTTTATTATGATGAGGTTATTTTTACCTCATCATTTTCCATGGGAAATTTCTCCAAATTTTATTCTTTTATCCCTAGTATTTATAATTGCAACATCCTTTAATGTCTTTCTCTAGAATAGTCAATAATAAGAAAAAAAGATAATATTAGAACCATCAAAGATATCCATGATCTCAATACAAATAAGTGCAAAGAAAATCTATTATGATAGTCAATGATGACCTAGGACTATTAAAACTCCATATTGTTCCTCATAATGATATCTATATAGTCTTTTCTTACATAGCTACATTGTTGATATTTAGGATTATGATAATACTTGTCTTCTTTGGTACTAAGGAGGTTTTTCTACTTTAATTTCATAGATTATCCTTTTATCTTTTGTGGTAATCATCTATACCATTTATTTCTTTCATTTTCAATTTGAACATGTTGGTTAAGGTAAGAGGGTTTCTTATTGAGACATAGTCATACTTAGCTACCCATTAAAATCCATGACAATATTCTCCTAATTCCTAGGAATAACATCTTCTTTGCTATAACGATAAAAGAAGCATTAGCTACTAATTCATCATCCATTACTTATAGGTATCTCTAAGGAGTTATTATTCACCATCCCAAAAACTATATCATAGTATAAAGATAATTTTAAAGGAAACAATATTTATTTATGCATTACAATCCATAGAGGTTATGGTAGTTTAGATAATCTCATTGTTTCATGTATCCTAACTCTTAGAAGTTCATTCAAAATCCCATAAGAGAGGAAGAGAATTATATATTCTTATAATATAAAACCTCTAATCTATAAAATTGAGAAAAAAAGCTTATGTCTTGTATGAAACATAAATATGTTATGGTAGTTATTAAAGCAAGGAATGCAAAAAGTGGGAAAACTAATATAGATTTATAAAAATAGGAAAATACATTTACATCTTATATTGAGCATATATATGTTATGTGGTTTCTAAATAAAATAATAAAAATGATGGAGAGGTGATTAGGATAATATTGGAGATAATATGGATAGATGAATGAAGAGTTGATTTAGAGTAAAGAGGAGAGGAGAATCTATTGTGGGGGTGAATTCTTAGTCAAGACTAGAATAAACTCTCAATCATGAGAAAAATGGTGGAGAAATGAATAGAGCTAAATCAATCAAAAATCTCTAATAGATAACAAGATCGTGCCTTTTAGAGGTGTAGGTTGCCTCTTTTTGTAGGGTAGGTCAGTTAGGTGAAGCTGTGATCTCTTAAGGAACCCTCTAGTTCGAGGTCTACACATTTTTTTAAAGGAACAAAATTAATTGGAACATACTTTGAAGATTAGAAAATATGGATAAGGGGCTAAGAAATATTTCATTCCTCATGGGTCTAACACTTGGGGAAGAAGGAAAGAGAATGGGGATTAGGGTCCTAGGGTTTTGGGGAGTTCTAGGACACCACTCGACAAGGCATAGATTGGGGATAGGAATACTACCTAAGAACATATCAAACACCTTATTAATACCTTTGTGTGATAATACCATGGTCTATGAGTTATTTTTCTTAGCTTGTGTCCATTTTTATAATGTGATAATATTATTAACATGATTTTATAGTATTGGTGTCTCTGAAATTTCAAATTAGATATATGTAAAAGTACAAATTTGTGTCACACTTTTATAAAGGAATCGAACAACATAAACAATTTTTTTAGCTTCGATCACATAAAAGTGTTTGTTATATTTTGAATTTCAAAATGATGTAAACTAATGAAATGTAGAACTATTGATAAAGCTTATTCTTGTAAAAGAAAATTATTTATTTTTTAAAAAATTGAGATTTTTTTATAAATTTAAGAGTAGATTTTGAATTTCTAAAACTTTCAAGAAAAAGTGACATTGAGTCGACATCACACAAAAAGATAATTGTTTTTAATTTTTCTATGATTTTTTTCCCCAAATAGATAACTTCAATATCTAGTGAATGGAAAAAGGAAAACAAATTTGATGTATATTTTCCTCATAATAACATTTCAAGTTCAAACTTACTAGAATTCGGTAGTTTTCACTTGGCATCAACTGTTATCTATTTTTTTATCATTTTCAAAAAATAAATTATACCATTTTGGAGAGGATCCTCTCCTCTAGTGCACCATATATTTTTGAAAATATTTAATATGTTTCAGTATTTTTTTAAATTTCTAATCAGCCCCATTTTTTATTATAGCATCCCACTTGTATTTTTTTTTTAAATATTATAACTAATCAAAATATCAAAAATATATATATTGAAAATCTTGACTATGAGCTCTACAAAAGAGTATTTTTATTTTTTGAAAAATCATTTTGATTGAAGAAATATCATGTTCAATCATTTTATTTTTTTTAAATTGAGGTGGCTGCCAACAAGGATGCCACATAGATGGTTTTGACCAAAATACTTCCAGTTAAAAGGCTTTCAATCGAAAATGTTTTGGTTGAAATTTTTCTGAGTTGAGACTTTACATGTAAATTGAGGTGCATTTTACAATTATAAAGGGAAATATTTTATTGTATAGCTTTGGGTGAAAGTGTTCACCCAAAACTATATGTGCCAAGCATAGGCCATGTAGTTTCAGGAGAAACTACTTCACTCAAAATTGTTTAGGGATAAAGCATTTTTCTCAAAACTATTTAGTTGGCCAAAAGTGTGAAACAAATTTGTGCTTTTACCCAATTAACTATTATGTATTTGTCAGAACCCTTGATAGATTTGATGAGTGGCCATTGGCCATCAAATATTGAAAAATCTCATGTAATCCTCACATGAAATTCAAGAATTAGAATGATGATCTTCTATAGATTTAGTATAATACAAAGAAGGGATGTAACACTAATTTCATTTAGCACTCATAATAATCATAACATTCCAAGTGGTACTATGACTGTAATCATAGTAATAGCTAAATACTCCAGATCCAAACAAACTTAAGCAATATTTAACTAAGCTACAATCCCAATGAAATATTTGAAAATCATTGACAAAGAAGCCATTTAAACAAAACCATGAAGAAATGCATAAATGAAACCTAGCTAAATACTTCAAACCCTATCCCATTGGGGGATTGGTGTCGTATTAATATGGAATGGCGACCCTTTCCCAATCCCTTTGATAAAATGAGCTTTCAAATAGATTCTATTGATAAAAGATTGATGAAAATGGATGATTTGTACCACAATGGATAAAAAATGCTTCAAAAGAATGCTAATGGATGAAAGTGTGGATGCATTTCAACAACATAAATTTTCTCAAATGATTGTAGATCCATTTCTCTCCAAAATGTGAAGTATTTATAGGATAAAATAGTGAATCAAGGGTCACGATCGATTTGATCAATCAATTGTCAAGATGCAATCAGGGGTGAAGATATGGATCAAGGATTCTCATCAATGGATGAGAATGCAAGATAACATGGATCAAAGAGTTAATCAATGGCTCACAATTATTCAAACAAACACACTTCCAAAGTTGTTGCAATATTTTTAAAAAAAACATATTCCCTTTTTGGAGCTCATATGGAAGAATATTCCAAGGGAATATTCCCATGCAAGTGGATGGGTGAGGAAAATTAATAATTAGCTAATTAAAAAAAAAAAAGTCTGTGCAAGTTGAGTGAATTTAGGATTATCATTAATAATTTATTTATTTAATGAAAAACGGTTAAAAGTGGCATTTAATTAAATGATTTAGATTATTTAATTAAATGAGAGGAGATAAGGGAGGTTTAATTTAAATAATTTGTATTATTCAATTGAACTAGATGAAATGTTAGTGTGAAAAGGGTGGAAATTAACCTAATTAAATTAATTAGATTAATAGATGAAAAAGATGCATTTAATTAAATAACTAGGCTTATTTAATTAACTAGTAAAAAAAGAAGATGAATTTTAGGATGAAGCAATGTTAGTGATCGGATTCAAATGTGTAATATCAGTGAGGAAAATTCTAAGTGTCTACATGTACTATTCTTAGCTTAATTTTAATATTCATAACATGGATTATTAGTAATGATGGATAGCTTCCTAAAAAGGGGAGTCTCCATGAGATTAGGGTTGTCAAAATCCACATAACAACTCGTTGTCATGTTGGGACAGTCAGAAAATCCCATAAGATCATAAATTCCCATGAATAAAAATAAATGATTTTGGTTGACTAGGGTAGTACACCAGATATATCTATGTGGCTTCATTATGTCCATAAAATTAAGAAAAATAGGACAACACTAGTCTAGGCCCATAGGAAAATGATTCCTCAAATAAAAGTTGCTAAATTGAAAAATTACAAAATTGTCAGTAGCTTTGAAAAATTGACTATGCCAACATGTCTAGGTGGGTGGGTGAAAGGTAGGGAAAGCCTTTATTTGTTACCCAATTCACCTGATAGTTCTGAAGTGTACTATTCTAACATAGTTTCTTGAGACCTCTAAGAGAAAAAACTATCAAACTATGATAGAGTACTTCTCAAAGCTTGTGACACCTTGGAATGTTCCATTTATACCTACAATTGGATATGGAATCCCTCCACATTAATCTCTCCTAGTTTTAGTCAACTCAACACCGTTTGACCATGCCAACAACAAATGTATTCTTTCAAAAAGTGTTAGCAAAGAGTAGTGCAAATATGGAAAGAAGCATATTCTTAATTTCATGCATCATGGGGAAAAAAAGACTACACTAACATGCCCAAGTAGATGGTTGAATGGTAGGGAATTCCTTTGTTCATTACCCAAGTGACCCAATCATTCCATAGTGCACTATTTTGGTGTAGTCTCTTGAGATCTCTAAGAGAAAAAACCTACCAAACTATGAAAGGGTAATTCTCAAAGTTCATGGCACCTAGAATGTTTTTTTTTAAACCTACAAGTGGATATGGAATCCCTCCACATTAACCTCTCCCATTTTTTGTTGACTCAAGACCATCTTACCATGCCAACAATGAATGCATTCTTAAAAAAATGTCAGTGGAGAGTAGTGCAAATATGGTAAGAAGCATATTTTTCATTTTATGCATCATGAGGTAAAACTAACATCCATGTGGGTAAGTGAATCCTAGGGAAGGCTAATTTTCATTACCTAAGTCACCTAATCATTCTAAAGTGCACTATTCTAGCATACTCTTTGGAGAGCCAAAGAGAAAAAAATTGAAAATCTATGATAGAGTAATTCTCAGAGCTCATGGCACTTGGGAATGTTTCATCTGAGCCTAAGAATTTTCTTGTATTATTAGTTGAGATTAGTGTAAACATGTAACCATATTTTTTTGCATTATGTATATTATGGGATATTTGTCAATATTCATATTTGTCCTTCCACACCTAGTTGGACCAAACCAATAGTGAAAACATCTTAAAGTGAGCCATTGAATGATATTGGAAGTATCATCTCATTCTCATTAACTATGGTAGGAGTGTTATGGTTTACCTTAAGAATACTACTTGGGATTAGGGAATCCTTGGATGGTATAATTTTTTATACATATGTTTAGGTGGTGGAGATAGCCTCTAGAATTAAAGTGCAACCCTATAGAAAGAAAATTAAAATGGAAGATAGCACAAAAATAGGAACATATATGTATTTTCAAATATTTCCTTCTATGGAATGTATGTAAAGAATAAGATGAACATTATACCAATGCTTTCTCATCTCTATTATTTATATTGAAGGATGAGTCTAAGCATGAACCTTGGTACAGTCATAGAGAAAATAACTTGAAAATATGTTAGATCACACTTTCAACCAACTTATCAACACAAGTGAATATAAGTATTTCTAACTAAAAATCAATTTTAGTCAAATATACATGGTCTTGTAAGATTCATTCTAGCTAATTCAAATATGTCCACAACTTTTTGAACTAAATTTGTTGGCTAAATGCATATGTAGCACCACTTTGAGGCCAAATTACTAAAAAATAAAATTATTTGAAAACTTGGTGTTTCAACAACTTCTACTCATATAAATACCCTTTTGTAGATCCATAAATGTAGTTTTCAAAAATATATATTTTAATAGTTAATTATTATTTATATTTTAATTTTATTTTTTACTAAAAGTAGGTTATCAACATAAAATATTAGGTTGATTACCATGTCCAAGAAAAATACTAAAAATTATTAAAATTTTCAAAAATATATGGTGCACTAGATATTAGAAACTATATCAAGATGGTATAATTTTATTCTATTTCAGATAAACGGTTAATATGAAAGTTGACATCAAATGGAAACAACCATGTTTTAATATATGCACACTTTAATATTTATTTAAAAATACATATTTATCTAAATTGGAAAAATTATATCTACACACTAAAGTTTCAAGTTCTAAATACACACAAAAAAATTGAAGGAAAAAAATTACTATATAAAGATTGACATCCCATGTAACTTCATTTTTCAAATATTTTATCAGCAACTAAATTATAGTGTCAATTTATAAAAACTATATTCAAATAATTTTTTAAGTTTTTCAAAAAATATAAACATAAAATGTACTAAAAAATACATATTTTATTAGTTTACATCATTTCAAAATTCAAAACATATATGTCACTTTTTAGTGACTCAAGTTTAAAACTTGGATGTGTTGGTTGGTTACTTTATAAACGTGTGACAAAGCTTTGTACTTTTACCTTTCAACATAATCATCAATACAACTAATAATTCCCATATCATATTGTCCATGTCCTCATGTACAAATAAATCAATGCACTCTTGAGTAAATCATCTCTATGGAGCATACACATCCAAAAATGTGCCCTTAGGGCATCTGTCTCATATAGCTATCCTCTCAACCTATCTCATCTCTACCACCCTGAGATGATCCCTATCTTTTTCCTTTTCGAAGTCAATCCTCCTCTCTACCTATATCCTTGCTCAATGAGCTATAACTCGAATCACTGCTACTCTAAAAAAAATCTATTTAAATATTCAAAAAATGTTAAGAAAAATATAGAAAATTGACTAAAATTAATTGAACAATAAAAGAAAAATATCATGTCACCTTGTGAATTATATCAAATTTCTCCACATTAAAAGTTATAAATATTGATCTCAATCACCTATCTATAATAGCTTTATTCTCCCTGTATTTATAAACAAGTGAATTATTAAGAAAAATAATGTTTGACCTACTTTAAACTCAACAACGATGGATGAATTTCCATTTGTAACCTCATCATACTCCAAACTTGTGTGAAATATAATTGCATTTAAATATTAAAAAATTATTGAGAATAAACAACATGAACTACTAAGTTAACTAAGGATTCTCTCAAATGAAATATGATGCAAGATTAAGATTCACTACTTATAATTCTATCGCAGATGCCACCTTATGAATTATATCAAATGCATCCATAGTTAAAGTTATAACTATTGATCTCAATTGCCTATCTACAAAAAATAGAAAAAATATGAATCTCACTAAGATGAACATCATCATACCTATCCCATATGGTAGTCTAGATCTTCTACTCAAGTGTGTTTGAGGGGTCATCTGATCTTACCTTCAAAGAATCAAATATTGCTTCATGATCAACATTACTAATCATCTGTAGTTATTTTATTCTTGGTTTTTCATGATGCTTCAATAACTTAACATTCATTGCTACAACTAGGTGTGAATACATCAATATAGTTTTGTGCTTTTCAAAGTCCTCAAATGTAAGTATGCCACTATTTATGATCATATATGTTTACAACCAAGTTCCAAAAATAACAAATGATCATGTAGTACATATGAACCCAGCATCATCTGTCATATGTTGTGTTCTTTTGTTTTCCTTGAGCACATTGTACCAGCTAATAGTTCAATCTCTCTTCATTCCCATGTGGTGAAAAAACTACATAAACATGTCTTGGTTGTAAAATGTCTAAAATATGTTCATAGTCAAATGAACTTTCCATTTCATTGAGTAAAGATGAATGAGCTTTAGATAAAGGGGTTAGATATTGTAAAATTCATGCATCTACCCCACTCACATGACTCACAATGATCCCAATAATATTTAATACAACTCTAACAAAAATAAACTAATTCTCATGTTCAAATAATTCATGTACTTGAATTTGAGATTTAAAATGAGTGCATCTTTGATGATTCCTTGATTGTTTTACAATCCAATTTCTCTTCCACTATCCCCTCATAAACCAACCAAAAGAACCTATGCACTTTTAAATCAAGTTCCCCTCCTGATGACAATACATAGTTACAACACTAAATAATAGAACTTGCATCACTAAATGTAGTGACACCTCTAATATTTAATAGTTCATTAGCTATAGCTCTCTTTCACACATACACATGATCCATCATGATCCCCTTTTCCATTCCTAGCTTCAAACAAACTCCAAATATGATGTATACCCCTCTTTTCATGCATTCTACTTAACCAATGAAATATACGAGCATTCTTGAATTGATTGGTGCAATTATCTAACCAAATGAGATGTTGAACTATTCTAATATTTTTTTCCTACAAGAACTCAAAAAAATATTGAAAACAATATTACACATACTCTGACAAATGAGATCAATCATCACTCAAGTAAAAATGGCACTCCCTAACTATCTTCCTATTCTCTTCTATACTATCAAGGGAATGTCTATATGTGATGTGAACAAAAAAAGCAATCTGAATATAATTGTCATATTGAGGTTGGACTTCATTTTGTGGTTGCAATTTGTAGTTTTCTTTAAAGTAAACTACAAAGATAATAGTTCCAATCAAGAAAAATACTTACACATCTATAATTGTTAATCTAAGCATCGAGACTCCCAGTTGTGTCTTGCATACTTGTAAAAAATATTTTTCTTAAAATCAGAAGTAAAATCACCAAGCTAAGTTCTCTTGTAACCAACTCACATATTGCACCTTCACCTCTACTCTTCAAGTTGTATTTCATTGCCTAATAATCTTTTCTCAATCATTTTCTTTCCAAAATCATGCTCGCTTCCCTAATGGATATATATTAACTTTGAAAACTCACTACATTGTTAAACACTTTTCATTTAAAAAAAATATTTTTAAATAAAATGCAACCATCATCTCTAACAAATAAAAATAAACCCAATAAGTCCTTGGATGACTTTGGTAGTTGCATTTCACCACACTCCTATAGAATTTCGTTAGTATGCAAAGTAGAATAAATATAACATAATACTTCATGATACATAATTCAAACTCCACATGGTATTTGCAACAACATTTATTACGAATTTTAAGAGACATAATAAAAGGGCTTACAAAATTCAAATGCCCTTTGTGAAATTTTCAAACTTGGATGTGTTTTACAAAAAAAATTGCACAATGTTGTTTGGCTATATTCCAAGAAATTATTAAGATGTGGTGTGCAATCTTGATCACTAATTCTTAATTTTAAAATATCTTTTATATTGGGTGATACTCTAGAGTTAGAGTGCCAAAATTGTTGAATTTCAGCCTTTGTGCTATTAGTTAGCTTCTTATCAACTCATGGAATCCTACCACTAAAATCCAAAGTATCATTTTCAAGAGGACTATCTAGTCTTGATCTTAAATTGCTATTGCTTTTGACAATGTTTTATGATTTTAGATTAATTCAACACAATTTTGCCTCAATAATCGATCCTTTCTTAATTGATTGCTTACTAATGAGGTTGTTACTCTACGAGAAACTATTTTGTTTTTATACAAGTACTAGTCTTTCCAATATAATTGAGTGTATTAAAAATAATTTTAACAATAATATTATTTCAATTTGACTTTTTTTTTACATGAATCTTCATTTTCTCTAGTAAATGTCTCATTTTATATGTCTTTAGTAACCAAACAAAAAGTTGACATTGTTCGATTAATGTCTTATTGGAAAATTATTCATTCAAAAATTTCAAAGCCCATAATGGTTCATGATGACCTCTTGCCTTCAAGACTTTCTATTATGTTCTCATCAATTTCAACTAGCCATTTTGGGGTTCTTGAATGTTTCAAGATTTTATCAAAAAAATTATCAAACTCATTATAGAAAGATGGATTTGGGATTTCATTTTCTTCTTCACAAAGCTCCTCTCTTATTATGTAATCTAAAGATACATTTAGTTTCATTATTTCATATTTGTTATCAATTTCATAAATGTTATCAACAAGTGGATTATGGAGTACAATTTCAATGTCATTGGATGCATATCCACATTCATCAAGCAATTGTTGATGTATTTCTTCTTATTCTTCTACATGATATTACTCTTATTAATAGGCGTTTCATTAAATTTTACAATATTTTCAATTTCATGTTCCACTTTTTCATCCTCAATATCATAATCATTTTCAATGTCATTTAAGGGTAAAGAAGAACCGTTTCCTTCAAGATTATTCAACATACTTTTTCTTCCCATCCTCTTCCTTGCTCTATCTTTTTCCATGATCACTTCAATTTCCTCTGCTTGAAGTTTCCTCTTCCCTTTGGTTTTGTGATGACTATTTCCCCCCATTACATAAACAAAAACAAGCACCCTAATGATTGATATAATCATATTTTGTGTAAAGAGTGTACAAAAGCATGATTTTGTCTGTATCATGTAGAAATCAAGGGGTTCTTGACACCAAATAACTTGTGGGGGCAGTGGTAGCTCCAAAACAACACTCTGCCCATTTTCTCCCCTTGAACTAAAAAATATCTCTTGCTTCAAGCTAAAAACAAATATTCATTTCTTGTTAAAAAATGGATTTGTTTGTTGCTTGAGAAATGGATAAATATTATTATATAATATATTATAATATGTTTAATATTATATTATTTATATTATATATTATATTAATATTAATATATTATATAATATACTATAAAAAAATATGATATAAAATTATATTATTATATAAAATATTATATAGATATATAAGATATAATATACATATTTAAATATTATATTATATTATATAAATATATCTTTATTATATTAAATATTATATATATGTATGTATATATACGATGAAGGCAATCTTTACAAAATGGATATTCATTTTTAAATCAAGAATTAGATATCCATTTTGTAAAATTTTGTTTTCACTACCCATTTTTTAAAGAAAAAATGGATATCCTATTGAACACTCGAAATACTAAGAGGGGGGTGAATCAGTATTCTATTAAACCATCTAATTATTAACCACCCAATTACCAAAGCATACTTAATGGTTATAAGAAATGGAAGCATGAACAACCCATTACACACACAACACATGAACACTGGGATTTTTACGTGGAAAACTCGAAAATAGAAAAACTACAGTGACAATTAGCTCACAATATGTTATAACCAGTTATAAGATATTACAGAAAGGCTCACTACTAGGTGAACTAACTGTCCAAGTGACCTCACTATTTATAAAGAAAAGAAAGAAAGAGGTGGCTTCATAGCCAAGATTTGAACTAATAAAAAGTGCATCTAACATATGATGGATTTAGTTCCTTTGAAGCTCAAAACTATGACTTAATACTTTGTATTCAGCTCAAAATGCAAATATATGCTTTGTTTTATATTCAAACACACCTTTTCTCAATACTCACAACTTATTCGCTCAATTATGTAAAATTTTGCATTACTACTTGCATTCAGATCATGTACTTATTCATCTTCGATCATCACAGCTTCAAAACAACCTTGTATATATACCAAACTTCATTGAAAACATCAATTAGGTTGGCCTAATTAGATGTAGCCCCAAATCATACAAAACATGCCTTGTCGACACCCAATTCAAATCAAAATACCTTCGGACCCAAACACATGCAGTATAGTTTAGCATGGACCTATCAAAGCTCCCTCTTCCATTCACATCACATATTTAATCTTTGTAATTCTTTACATACATTAGGTCGGCCGACATAGGACCTAAAAGCAAAAATACCCCAACTAATCATCAGAATAGGATGTGTGTACCTCAAAATATCATGCCAACTAAAAAATGAAATTATTTGACACCTTCTAACATTCTCCTAAAACCACAAAGTCTAACTCAAACCCACAGAGGAGTGTAGGCCAATTAGGTTATAGCCAATACACAAAAAATTGTGTAAACTATATATACTAGTCTTCTATTACTTGCAAATTTCAAACCACTTATCCAAATCAAGTGATTTAGAATTAAGATGCTACTAATGTTCATGAAGAACATATTATAATCACATAAGTAAATTAGTATGGGCGAACAAATGCAGACCAAATGATTGGAGGGCATTGTGTGTTGAATCTACTGGTGTAGACACTTAGCAAAAGTACTTAAATATTTTGGTGTCTGAATAAAAATCTCTTGCAAAATAACTCTTCTACAATCATCCTTCGTACTATTCTGACATCCATCATGTAGTGTTGACATCAATGACAACTCATTAATTAAAACCTTCTTCATTCTTTCAACAATCACCCCCTTTGTCATTGATGACAACATGTGCCAAAACAAAACTTCTTTTCTCAAGCATCTCCCCACAAATATCTCCCCCGCTTTGAAATCAAGGGCAAAAGGGTTCTCCCCTCAAGCATATATACAAACTAAACTAGCTCCCCATTAGGGAGTTAACCAAAAACTCCTAATACATTGAAATATGTACAAAAAAGTCTAAAAACATGAAAAATTGGAAAAAGTATAGAGATAGAAATGGTCAACCTGAAGATATTGACCCCTAAAGATTCTAAATAACAACTTTCCAAGCATATTTTCCTTCTTCCTAGCTCTTCTTCACTACTATAAGAATTCTATGTAGAGACTCGAGCTCCATCAATGTTTCATCTCCTTCTTCCACAGTACCGGGGTTAAGATTTAACTTTGAGATTTTTTTAGTATTGGAAAGGGCACTTGAGATAGGTATGTGCTTTATTTTTACCAAGTCCCTTAGCTTCCCAAGTTGCTTGATAATATCTTCCTTCTGACTCTACAAAGTGAAGAATTTGTCATGCAAGTCCACTATATCAGTCCAGGTCTTATCATCTTTGTCTAGTGCTAGATCATAGGCACTTGATGTATTAGCTATTTCGGACTCAATCGATTCCATTTCATCTTTTATTCCTTGTGTGGCATCCAACCACTTCATGCAATAAAAAAAAATGTTTTTGCTCCTTCCTCATAGGATTGTACTTCCTTCAAATGTTCTTCAACTTTGGTATGTACAGATGCACATTTCCTTATGATATCCATCAACGTCTTCTTTGTAGTCCTTGTCTCAACTTCTATTTTCACTTGTACTTTCAATTCAGAGGCATATTCCTTAAAGGAATCAATCAACAATTTGAAATTTTCCATAGCAGATAAACATGTATCAACATTAGTTCTTGGTGTGATCTCTTATAATTCCTTTGCAGCTTCATCCATTAATTCACTACTCTTTTGATATGTTTCAATGATTTCTTTTCTTGTTGATGCATTAAACACATCACCTAGCTACAACTTATGTATAAGAGATATCTTATCTAAATCAACACTACCCTGCTGCATGGGAAACTGCAACAATTGAGAAGAAACAGCCTGTTGAAACTTTAATTTTTTAGACAACAAACCTTTTAAAGGATTATTAGACGATGATTCACTAGAGGGCTTAGGTAAATCCTCAGACTTCTTTGTTTCTTCATTCTTTTCGATATCAAAATCTTCTTCTTCCTCTACCTTTTCTTCTTCTTCATCGGAGATCTTGTCTTTATCTTTGTCTTCATCTTTCTCTTCATCTCCTTCATCCTTATTCTTCTCTCCTTGCTCATTATCTTCATTTTTATCTCATTCTCCTTCCTTCTCACCATCATTCTCTCTTTCTTGATTCTCTTGATTCTCATGCCTTTGCTCATTGACTATATCATGCTTTTCACCTTCACCTATGTTCTATTTTGTATCTACCGAAGGAATAGATGTCTTTGGGTTGCCTTGATTTGTAGTTACATGTGTTACCAGAGGAATAGGAGTGTCATCCTTTGTGGTTTCCTCTCTGATCGCAATAGTATTCTCATCTTCAGTATTTTCTTGCTTTGGTTCATCTATATCCAAAGGAGTATTGTCTAGATTTTCTTTTATATCAATAACTCTAATGTTTTCATTTACCAAATCTTGTTGCTTGAACATAGCAGAGGCAATGGGAATCATGCCATACTTTTGTGCTATATCAGTAATCTTTTCCTCTATTTCCTTCTATATTTTCTCTAATTGATCATGTTCTCTTCCCATCAGAAGTGTGACCCTTTGTTTTGTTCTAAACTCTTCGCTAAGAACTTGGACCAATGTGGCCTTGTCAACATCAGATAGGGAGAATCAAATTTTCTCCACAACATCTGATCTAAGCTTATCTTCCTTTTCATTGGCCTCTTTTCTTCTCTCCATTAAGAGTTTCCCCGTATCATCAGGAACCTTCGTCCTAATGAACTCCATGTTTTCTTCAATAAACACAATGTATTTGATGATTTCTCCTATTATGGTGGGTATGTATATCCACCTCATTTTCACTCTTGTATAAGGCATCTATTTCTCCCAACATCTCATGATGTAAAATACCTTTGAAAATAAGTCCAACTTCATTGGACTAAGCGGTCTCTCCAGAGTTGTCTTATTTTTCTTTTTCTTTTTCTTCTCTAGTTCAATTGTGTTTGATTTCTTCTTCTTCCCTTCCTTCATCCACTTATGCAAATATAACTGGAAGGATTTATTTTCCTTCTCAATCTCTTCTTCATCTAAAGTATCAAAAATATCTATTCTTTGTTTCTTTGTACTAGTTATTTTTAGAATCAATGGAGGACCTTCATCCTCTTCTTCTTTAGATAGTACACTCATGTTCTTTTCTCTTACAACTTTTTCTTTTCTTCTCTTTGATGTAGTGGTTGTAGGGGTTGTCGAACTAGATTTCTTTCTCTTTTTAGGCCTTGTGGCCTCCTTCACCTGAGGTTCCTCTATTACCGGAGCACTAGTATCCATTATCTTGGTTCTTCTACTGGTATAAACTAATCCATAGGGTTGTTGAATACCAGGGGGAGTGGTGGAAGCATTTCTTCCAGATCTTCTAGGTCCAGTGGACCCACTTGTTGTCCTCGTTTCTCCATCTACTTTTTCTCTTAATACTCCTATTTTTTCTTCTATGAATCCCTTATCCTTGAGATGGTCATCCACCATCCTTGTCACCTTCTTTATTTCAGGTTTCTTCAACTCTATATGCACTTCCAAGGATTTCTCCTCATGCGTTCCATGTCTTTGTTATGTAGGGTCCTTAAGACTTTTCAGCAGTATCTCAATATGACCATCCACTTTTTTTTCATTGATCTCATATCCACCTGGTAGAATTCGGGTAGTTCTAGGTTCTACAACCTCACTAATGCATTCATCTTTTGTAGCCATAAATGTGATTTCCTTTTCATATTTATCCACCATAGAATTAAGGATCCTCTCCCTTTCATGCATTATCTTCTGAAATACTGTAAAGAAAGTAGTAAGTGTCCCATCTTGAGCTTTCATATCACCAATATTATGTAGGTGTTCCAAGATTTGATGGGATACAAGTCTACTTTTATACCATATAACATTGCTTCTTCCTGGAAGCTCCCTCATAAAGTAGAACAAACAAACTACCAAAGAACCAAAATTGAAGGGATATTTCTTCTCTTTATTTTGCTTCAAGTTGTCAAAGAGTTGTTGCATGAGAAATTCACACAAATCACAGTCCTTTCCCTTTTCCACCATTTCATAGACTACATGAATTTTTTTAGTTGACACATAATTCTTTCTATTGTTGTAGTATATATATTATATCCTACGACCATGGTTGCATACCTTATTATAGGGTTCCATATAGTGTTCACAGTGAGAGCCCTTTGATCAAATGTAGCTCCAGATAATTCCATCACATCCTTGTTCTTCACATATTTTAATATAGGTACAAATCTAGTGGCACAAAGTCTAGTAACTTCCCTCATGACTCCCATAGATATCAAAACAGGCATGCCGATCCATATGAATTTTTCATGTACTTTGCTTAATGCCATTCTCACATACTTAGTTTCATATCATAAATGAAGCATGGAAACCATTGCCAAACATCTAGTTTCTTCTTCACTAGGTTTTCATATTTAGGTTTGATGTTGAAATCATCTCCAATCAATTGATCTTTCCACAGATTTATGAATTTTATGTGGACATAATCTTCCATTTTTCCGTGGATGTATGCCCTAGTATCGTTTGTAGGCAAAACCCTATATGGAATACTTGAAAAAGCTCTGAGTGGGTCGTTCTCAAATATTTGCATGAGGCATTTCTTGAATTTCAGTTGGGGTTTCTCACTCACATTCACTACTATAGGTGTAGCCATTTCTATTGAATTCAAATGCTTTGAAAAATAAACTCTATTTCATCTTTGGACAACAGTAAATACCTTTTTCTTGATCAACAGGAACTAGGGTTTGGATGCTCTACTTCACAAATCGCCTTCAAACTTTTGAATTTGCTTCAATTCTCTCTACTCATTCCAAATGCATAAAATTGAATCAAAACAACAAAGAATAGGAATATAACCCTTTGATTCTGCCTTAATTCATTTTTAATATGCCAAACAATAAAGCTAGTAAAAACCTTCTCTATACAACAGTAAACCCTAAGTCGCTTCACAAATCTTTGTAATTGCATATTTTCTTCAAGAGTCTTCTCCGAAAGATCCATACCATCCATCTCCATCTCATATTTTTGTGCCAAGCCATGACACCTCATATCAGAAAGGGGCTATTTGATTTTTTGTTATTGCTCTCCCTAAGCCAATTCCTAGGTTCAATTCCCAAAGGAATTATCTGCACCAGAGGGTGGTACAGATTCATTTTTAGTCTCTGATTCTTCCTTGTTCTCGGGCTCATCATTCTTTCTCCAAATATTTTTCATTTCCTTCTTTACTTCAATAGGATCAATCTTTTTAACTAGTTCATTTCTCTTAACCAGATTATTCTTCCTTGTATTTTTGCTCTTGCAAAATCTAACAATATGTCTTGGTCTATTGCAGTTCTTGCATATGACATTTCTTTGAGCATTGTTTCTTTCATTCTTTCTGAATCTGCACTGATTAGTCTTGTGTCCAAATCCATAGCATGTATAGCAGTAACCATTGAAAGATTGAATCATTCTACCATTGTTATATGCATTCATCATTTGACTTCTACATTCATTTTCTCTATGCCCAAACTTCTTGCATGTAAAGCATTGACCAGTAAAGGATGGAACATTCTAATTCATTTTGTTCCTACGTTCCATTTCTCTATGTCCAATTTTTTCCGAGAAAAACAAATACCATTGAAATATGGGTACCTTTGAGCATTTAGTTGTATGATAGGGGGTCTTCTAGCATTGTTTCTTTGATTTCAAAACTTTCCATTGTTCTTCTTATCTTCAGTATTCTCTAGTTCACTGGTCTTCTTTGCATTAGGTGTTTGATCTTCTTTTGAGCTTTCTCCTCTTTCAAGCCCCAAACCACCTTTGTCTTTAGATGCTTCCTAACCTAAAATCAACTCATCAAGCATTGTAGAACTTGTCTTGAATTTATCCTCATGAACTCTTGCTTTCTCTAGATTTGATCTCAAATTTACCACTTCTTGTTCAAGCCTTGTGAATTCAACAATTTTTCTTTTTACCATTGTGTTCAGACATACCTCAATTCTTTTATTTTCTTCCACTTGCACTTTCAGTTAGGTGATGTTCTCATTTGCTTGTTTCAATTTTTCATTGACCTCCTTATGTCTTTCTTTAAACTTTTTGATTTTTTCTCTCAAATTTTTGATGCAGTCATTTGCTTCTTTAATATTTTCTTTCAAATCTTTATTTCATCTTCAATTTTTTCAAGGTCTTCAAGAGCAACTTTGAGCTCTCTATCTTTGTCAATTATGCAATCTTCTTTTGTGTATCTAATAGTAGGAATCACTTCCAGATAAATAGGAAACTTTATATCAACCATGTGTTCAATCTCCAAGATCTTCTCAAAGCGATCAAGCTTCTTCCAAGGAACCAAGCTCTAATACCAATTGTTGAACACTCAAAATATTGAGAGGGGGGGTGAATTAGTATTCTATTAAACCACCCAATTACCAAAGCATACTTAACAGTTATAAGAAATGAAAGCATGAACAACCCATAACACTCACAACATATGAACACCAAGATTTTTACATCAAAAAATTGAAAAGTGAAAAACCATAGTGAGGATTAGTTCATAATATGTTATAACCGGTTATAATATATTATAGAAAGGCTCACTACCAGGTGGACTCGGTGCTCAAGTGAACTCATTATTCACGGAAAAAAGAAAAGTAGAAAAAGGTTGTTTCACAACCAATATTTGAACTGATAAAAAGTGCATCTAACATATGTTGGATTCAGTTCCTTTGAAGCTCAAATGTAATGTTCCCTTTTTTTCTTGGAACACGATTGTTGCAATTTCACAGGTTTTTCATTGCTCCTTGTGAAATTACTCTAGAAATGGAATATTAACTGTCTGATTTAATGTTTGTCTCTTCGGTGAAGACCAATAATATGATTTCCAGCAATTCTCGATTCATAGCAGTTTAGCTATAGAATCTAATTCAAAATCCTCACAACTTAATTCTCATGTATGTGTCCAAGCTGCATTTAGATATGGTTTCCTATATTCCTACACTTATATGTGTATTTTACTATGAACTTCTTCCCTATTTGCATATGAGGGTCTGTCGTCTAACATGGGATCCATAGATGCCTTAATGTAGAACAATGCTACGAAATATGGTCTTAATGGCTTATGTGTTCCTTCTAACTATTGGGCGTAGGCTTTGAGAGATCGCTTGTTCTATGCTAGAAATTATGTGAATTTGTTCATCTCCTGGTCGCTGCATAGGAATGCCAATGTCCCTGATATTCTTTGTTCATCTCCTGGTCGCTGCATAGGAATGCCAATGTCCCTGATATTCTCTCTTATTTTCCTTCCATTGCCATCGTACTGGTTAGGCCCGATGCCTATTTGATGTTTTAATACTTGTTACACGACCTGTAGGGAAGGTTGATTGGTTATCTTGCCTTCGCCTAAAAACCCCTGTTCCAATCCATATATGTCCATCTTCCCTGTCCCGTCCAAAAATACTGAATCCCTCCTGTCTCTACCATTTCATCCATGCCCTCCTTTGTATGTCTCTAGCGACGCGTCAAGGAAGGTGTCTCTTCTCAAAGGCCATGAATTCTTCAGTATTGTCGGGAGGTGAGAAATATCCTTTATTTTATTATTACTCTTTATAATATCTTCCTCTCTTTTATTATTTATCATATCTCGACATTATTGTTATTAAAAAATATTGATTGTATAATGTCATTATAATATCTTTTTATGTTGGTGTTACATCTTAATTTCCTATATTTTTTAGTATTTATTATATTATTTAAATCGTCAATATTTATATCTTAATATTTATAATGTCATATATAGTAATTATAATTATAATTATAATATCTTCTAATAATTATAATTATAACAATATTCAAATGGTACAATGTAAATATATATATATATATATATATATATATATCCATTAATATCATACCGATTATAATATTTAAATTGTTAGTATTTATTATTTTAATATCGATAATATAATTATAATTATAATATTGTCTCTCGACAATTATAATTATAAGGATATTGAAATAATCGTATAGATTATTAATAATTTTGTTATCTTTATTGTCACATTTTTGGGGACATGACACTCAAAACTTTGACTTAATACTCTATATTCAACTCAAATTGCAAATCTTTGCTCTGCTTTATATTAACACATTTTCTCAACATTCAAAACTTATTTGCTCAATTCTACAAAAAAATGCATTACTACTTGCATTCAAATCATGTACTTATTCATATTTGATCATCACAACTTCAAAACAACCTTGTATATATACCAAACTTCATTGCAAACATCAATTAGGTTGGCCTAATTAGATGTAGCCCCAAATCATACAAAACGTGCCTTGTCGGCACCCAATTCAAATCAAAATGCCTTCATGCCCAAACACATGCAATATAGGTCAACATGGACCTATGAAAGCTCCATCTTCCATTCACATCACATATTTAATCTTTATTATTCTTTACATACATTAGGTTGTCCAAGCATTGGACCTAAAAGAAAAAAATACTCCAACTGATCATCACCATAGGATACGTGGACCTCAAAATATCATTCCAACTAGAAAATGCAATTCTTTGACACATGTTAACATTCTCCCAAAACCGCAAAGTCTAACTCAAATATGTGGAGGAGTGTGGACCAGTTAGGTTATAGCCAATACATAGAAAACTATGTAAATCATATATGTCAGTCTTCTGTTACTTGCAACTTTCGAATCACTTATCCAAATCAAGTGAAATTCAGAATTAAGATGCTACTGTTGTTCATGAACAAAATATTAGAATTACAGAAGTAAATCTATATGGGCGAACAAATGTGAACCAAATTACTAGAGGGCGATGTGTACAGAATCTATCGGTGTAGACACTTAGCAAAAGTACTTAACTATTTTGGTGTGTGAATCAAACTCTATTGCAAAATAACTCTTCTAAAAATCATCCTTCATAATATTTTGGCATCCATCATGTAGTGTTCACATCAATGACAACTCATTAATTACAACCTTCTTCATTCTTTCAACATATCCATTATTAACATGTATCCACTTATGTTTGACAAAAAAAAATTGCCCTCGGTTTTTGCCTCGAGAACCCTTTAGGATCAGGCTTGGGAGTGTCAGGCCTACAAAGTCAATCACACCAACATGTTTAAGGGTTTCCCTTGGTTTCTCAAACTTCACCCTTCGTGTTGACGATTTTTTAAATTTGAATTTGATGAAACAAAAAGGGTCTATTCAAGAAATTGTTAGCATTCAAACAATATAAGATATTCTTTATTTTGAATTTAATAGATGATTATTATTGATTTTCTACATGCTCTATGTTTGAAGTCCTTATTAATAGGCTAATTGAAAAACATCCATAACTTTCAAACAGTTTCACTTTTTTTGAATTTGAAAGATGCATCACACTTTGTGCTTTACTAACTATAGGTTGAAAATAAATCATTGAATTTCATATTTTAATGACCAAGTTAGGTTGGTTAGAAAATTATTATTTTATATTTTTTTGAAGTTCTAGTAAAAAAATTCATAACTAATTAATTACTTACAAAATAAATTCAAAAAAATATGTCACATCTAAGCATCTGTTCTTTAATTATATTTAAAGATTCATTTTTTTCTCATACTTAGGTTGGCAAGCGCCTACTTTTTATTGTTTTTTTCAAAAATTATAGTAGTGCTTCATTAAAATTTTAATTGTTCACCAAATAAATTTACTTTTTTTAAAAAAAATAGTAGCCTAGAAACTTCATTTAATATACTACAAATTATATTTATACATATTTTCCAAATTATTTTAATAAGATATTCGAATTTTTATGTGAAGTTGTTTAACTTTGTTTTTTGTATTTTCATTGCCACTTAGAGGTATAGTTTGACCCATCGTGATCTTGCACTCACCAACAACCCAAGAGGTTTTGAAGGAGGTTTACATTCATGTGTGTAACATTAATCCTTAAGAAGGAAGAAAATTTGTGCAAAATAGTGGTTGCTTATTGTTGCTAGGATGGGACATAACCTCTGCCATTGCACTAGATCAATATAAGGTGAGGCACATGTGAATAAGTACTAGCATTCAAAGAGAAAGCTAAGGAGTTATTTGGGTCTAGATTCAATGCAATATTTGAAACTCTAGCAATATGGGAAATTTCTCCAAAGACTCAAAATCCTCAAGTTGCAAGTAATATTAGGGAACTTGTTGGAAACCTTATTGTCAAGAGGCTAACAGATGCATCTACACCTCAAGCAACACCAACATTGTTTGGTGAAGTTGTAGATAAGAAACTACAAGAATATTTTGATAGCTATAAAGAGATCACATAAAATTGTTTCAAGAATATAATAAAGTAAAGTAACTCCTTCCCCCTCCTCCATGCATTGTTTTAGTGCTTGTCACTACTCAATCAAGCTTGATGGAAACTTCAATTCAAGATAGGAAAACACCATCATTAAGAATAAAAGAGCTAAAGCAGAAATTGAGTCAAAGCAAAGAAGCTAGGAGGTTAGCAAAAGAGGAAGGAAAAAAGAAAGTGATTAATCTAGTATATGACTTGTTGGATTACAAATTATCTTGAGTCCTTCATAAGCTAGAAGACACATGGGTTGCATGAAATAATTTGAGAAAAGCACACACCAACTACATACAAAATAAAGAAGTATTAGAAGAAATATTGAGAATTTGGGTAAAATCACAAACCTATGGCACACTTTTGGCCAAATAAATAGTTACAAGTGCAAAAAATTTTCCCTAAACTATTTCATTCAAAACCGAGTAGCTTATATGTGGCACATGTAGTTTCGAGTGAAACCCTTTCACCCAAAATTGTAAAATAAAAAATTGAAATGTGATAGGTGAAATAATTTCAATTGAAATCCTTTTGATTGAAACTATCTATGTGGCTACCTATATGGCAACTTAAGCCATCTTTTGGGCTAAATTCAAAACAAAAATCTTCAACTTTGAATTTTTTTGACTAAGGGTAATTTAATGAAAATCTAAAAATACCCTTTTGTAGAGCTTAGAGTCTATAATCCAATTTGTTTTTTTGATATTTTAATTATAATTTTTTAAATTTATTGTAATTTTTTATAATCAAACATGAGACTGATTAGAAATTTTATAAAATATGCTAAAACTCAAAAATTTGAAAAATATATGGTGCACTAGAGGAGAGAATCCTCTTCAAAAGGTATTATTTTTCAAATGATAAAAAAATTAGATGAAATTTGACGTCCCATGAAAACTATGACATTCTGGTGAAGTTTCATTTTAAAAATTTATTACAAAAAAAAATTTATTAAAAATTATTTTTTGTTCCCATGCACTATATATTGAACTTATCTATTTAGGGTAAAAAATAGAGAAAAAAAGTGTGCTCATTTTCTTATGGCATCCCATCAATCTCATTTTTTTCTAAAATTTTCAATAGTTGAAATCTAGTCTTAAATTTACAAAAAAATATGTGAAACCATTTTTTTTAAATTATACATATAAAAATTCATCAAGAGTTTTACATTTCATTAGTTTACATTATTTTGAAGTTCAATACCTAAAGGTCATGAATTTTATTTGTGTTAGTTATTTCCTTTATAAAATGTGAAACAGGTTTGTGCTTTTACCCACTTCAATTCTGATGAGGGTACTCCTCTTACAAAACCACACACACGCAACTAAATAAGAGAGATAAATAGAAAATACAAAAAGAAACACTTGCTTTCTATTATCTTGATGAAGTGAAATTATAATACTTAGAAAATAACATACTATAGCCACTTGGGCCTTCTCATTACAAAAATATGCATGCCAAAAACCATGATCTGCACTACTGGAGACCTCTCTGTAACCCACGTTCTCCCTCTTTATCCAAGAAGTGTAACTACCTTAGAAAATTTTGGAAGGTGTAATCCCATTTTGGTGCTAGAAATTCCACCGTCTATTTCCCACTCTAGAAGTTTTTATTTTATTTTTGTTATATATATTTTTACAACTTTTCGGGATCATAACTTTTGATCTAACTGCCATATTTTCAATTGTAATATATTGTTGGAAAGCTTGTGAAGAGATCTATAGCTATTTTTAGCCAAATCTGAAAAATCAAAGATTTTGCATCCTATTCTAGGGCTTCAAAGGGCCTCAATTTTTAGTTTTAAACTTCATTGGAGAAATTCCTTGAGATGAAAATTTAATATCTTCCAAATGGTATAGGATTTTGAATGATTCTTTTTCCAAAAATCTTATTTTCTCATTTTACTGCTTGGGGTCAATTTTTGTTTCCATAGGAATCGAATAGGCTGACTTACTAAAAATAGCAGGTGACTATTTTTGGATGTTTCAAACTTCTAACTATCCCAAAGACTACATGAGTTGCCATGGGCCCCAAAACAACTAAGGAAACTACAAAAAAAATGAAAATACAATATTTTTGGGTGATACAAGATTGCCCTTACACCACTAGATGCTCTTGCATCAGAGACCCGGGGTAATTTGAAAAGTGACCCTGTCACTTCTTAGGAGTTAGAGGGAAACCAAGATGGTTAACCTCAGCCTCTGATAACCATGATGAATCTTCAATAGGCCTTCCTCTCCATTTCACCAAGTACTCTATTAGTTGTGCTTCTACCCACACGACTATCCAAAATTTCTTCTCTCTTCCATTTTTGACGTAAGTGACAAAATGTTCTATTGTGCTTATTTCAATTCATTATCCTTAACTCCTTCATGATATTATGTCAAATTAGAAATATTAAACACAAGTAAAACATAAATTTCATTAGGCAATTCTACCTCATATGCATTTCCTGAATCATGCTTCTTCAAGATCTTGCATGGTCCAAACTTCTTCATCCTTAACTTTTTGTATGTACCAACTAGAAACCATCCTTTCACAAATGAACCATGCCTTCATCTCCTACTTGCAACTTCGTATACCTCTTTTTCTTTTTTTCCTTAACCTTATACTGAGAGTTCATCTTATTGATATGTTTCTTCACCTCTTCATGCAAATTCTTCAAGTGCTCAACAAAATACTCAGCCTCAACACTACTCTTCTCTCCCTTATCTATATTTTTGAGTTTAGAAGTAGTTCTTCGACTACTCCCATACACAATATAGAATGGTGATTTACCAGTGCTCCTATTGATAGAATTATTATAAGCAAATTTTTCTTGTGGTAAAATCGAATACCATACCTTGGTTTTTTCTCCTACTAAGCATCTCAGCAGGTTACCCAAACTCCTATTCACCATCTTCATTTGTCCATTATTATGTGGATGGTGTGAAAAACTAAACTTCAAATCAGCCTTCAACTTCTTCCACAATGTCCTCTAGAAATACCCAACAAACTTGGTATCTCGATCTGAAACTATGCTCTTAGGTAGACCATGTAGTCTCACCACCTCTCCGAAAAATAACTCTACAACATAAACATCATCACTAGTCTTATGACACAGAATGAAGTGTGCCATCTTCAAAAATCTATCCACCAGCACAAATATGGAATCATGCCCTCTTTGTGTCCTCGACAATCCAAGGACAAAATCCATCCTAATGTCCTCCCATGGCCTCTCAAGTACAGGTAATGGCTGATCCAATCCAGTATTCTGACTTGCCCATTTCACAATCTGAAATACTCTACAACTTTGCACAAAATTCTTCACATCGTTTTGTAACTATGGCCAATAGTAACGCTCACCAACAATAGTAATGGTTTTATCTTGACCAAAGTGTCCATCTAATCCTCCATCATGTGTCTCCTTGATTAGGTTATCTCTCATGGAACTCCTTGGAATGCACAATTGATTCGCTTGAAACAAAATACCATCTTGGATTGTAAAATCCAACCATCTTGTCCTATCTAAAGTGATAGGTTCCATACAAGCTCTCCAAGCCTCTGCAAAATCAAGGTCCTTAGGATACAAGCTCTTGAGTTCATTGAACCCAACAACTTCAATCTGCATTTCCGTTAACAAACTTTGCCTCCTACATAAGGCATCTGGAAATCTATTATATTTTCCACTCCTGTGCTTCAAAACAAATGTATAACTTTGCAAAAATTCAACCCATTTCAAATGTCTTTGATTCAGCTTCCCTTGACTATTTAAATATTGTAAAGCCTGATGATCAGTAAATAAAACAAACTCTTTTGGAAACAAATAGTGTCTCCATTTCTTCAGAGTCTGAACTATAGCATAAAACTCTTGATCATAAACATAATACTTCTTTGCATCATTCAAATTTTCACTAAAATAGGCAACAGGTTTACCTTCTTGACTCAAAACAGCTCCAATGGCATTTCCACTAGCATCACAATCTACCTGAAATACGTTGTTAAAATATGGAAATGCCAAAATGGGTTGTTCTATAACTTTCTTATTCAACCTATCAAAACTTTTTGCTGCTCCTATAGTCCACTTAAACTCTTTTATATCCCCTCTCATTGTTTCAGTTAGAGGTGCACAAATATTATTGAAACCTTTGATATAATTTCCATAAAAACTAGCCAAACCATGAAAATATCTCACCTCAATAGAACTCCTTGGTGTAGGCCATTCAATGATAGCTTTTACCTTCTCTAGGTCCATCTTAAGACTTTTTGTTGAGACAAAAAATCCCAAGTATACGAACTCTCTTTTCACAAAACTAAACTTCTTCAAATTGATTAACAACTTCTCCTCTCTTAGCTTTTCAAAAACTTTTCTGATATGCATCAAATGCTCCTCCAATGCCTTGCTAAAAAATAAAATTTCATCCAAATAAACAATGACAAATTTACCCAAAAACTCTTTTCGTACCTCATTCATGAGCCACATGAAGGTACTTTGTGCATTGGTCAACCCAAAGGGCATGACTAACCACTTGTTCAAGCCCTCTTTGGTCTTAAAGGTTGTCTTCCATTCATCTCCTTCTCTAATCTGAATCTAGTGATAACCACTCTTCAAATCTATCTTCGTGAAGTACTCATATCCACTCAAAAATCCATGATTTCATCCATCCTTGGCAAGGGAAATGTATACTTAATGGTGATCTTGTTAATGGCTCTAGAATATGTACACATCCGCCATTCCCAATCCTTCTTTGGTACTAGTATTGTAGGTACTGCACACAAACTCAAAGTCTCTTTGATCATTCCCTTTCACAACAACTCTTGCATGTGTTTGTTCAACTCTTCACTCTTTGCTAGAGTCATATGATGAGCTACCTTATTTGGAAAATTGGCTTCAGGAATCAAGTCCATTTGGTGGTTAATCTTCCTTACTAGAGGTAAACCTTTAGGTACATTATCAGAAACAATATCCTGAAACTCATTCAACAAATTTGAAACCGTTATAGGTACCTCATGTTAGAGTAAAGGTTTTAACTTAATTATGTTAATTAAGTTACCTTTATTCCCTTATTAAGATTTCACTTTAGTTTGCATTAAGTGACATTTAATAATTATATTAATTATTAAATGTTTTCCTATTAGGGTTTCTTTTAGGGTTTGCATTATCTCCTTCTTAAGGATTGATCCATTGCATATTCATAATCCCTTTTTGTTTTGATAAGATAATTTCTCCATTTTTTAGAGCTTCAAACCCTTGTTTGTTTTTTCCACCCATTCTCTTCCTTGTGACAGGTATTCATTTGCATGCAGGTGTTCTTGGATTCTAAAGTTGGTTTTGACAACTTCTACATGGTATCAGAGCTTTTATGTTGCATGCATGTTCTTGTTTGAAGAATTTGGAGCTACAAGGGTTGGATTAGGCATTCATAGTTTTGGGGTTTTCTTTTTTTATCCAGGGAATCACCTACAATTTCAAAGCATTTTGAGTCCAAACGGACCTCGCCATTGAGTCTGCAGCAGTCCAAAACCCCTAAATCGACTGTTCATTCATCCAGTTTGGACAAAGTTGATTTGAGAGGCAAAAATTTTTATCCGTACGGCCGTTCATCTGCACCCTAGTAAAAAAAAAAAAAATCTGAATTTATTTTGTCATAAATTTTTTTAAAAAATTGTAAAAGGTTTTTTATTTTTTTACAAAAATTCAAAACAAAAAAAAAAGCCTCTTAAAGGCTTGCTCAGGCCTTGGTACAGGGTACCCGCAGGTACCTATGTACACGGGCCTGCAGGCCCTTAAGTATGTTGGGCAGCATACTGCCAGCTGTCGGCGGCTTTACTGCCAACCGATGGTCTGACCGCCGGTGGCAAAATCGCCTCGGCCCACTTTTTTTTATGATTTTTTTTCAAAAAAAATCAAAGTTTTTTTTATTATTGTTTTTTTTTGTATAAAAAATAATTTTTTTTGTACTAAGCCCAATTGGAGAAATGTGGTGACGGTCATTTGGCCGTCAATTTTAAGCTTCGAGTTTTGCTGCGATGGTTGTTTGACCGTCAAATTTAATGCAGCACTGGTTTTTTTCCCCCTTTGGAGCTATTTTCTTCCAAAGGCCATAACTTGGGCATACGATATCATTTTTTGGCAAACGAGATATCGTCGGAAAGTTGGTTCTGTCAAATTTCCAGTGGTGTGGATATCATCGCTTCATTTTTCTATTGGTGCATTCTACAGCCAGTTGAAGTCAAAGGAGTTGTTTTCAGTCCCAAGCTCGTAACTTTTGACCAGTTTCTCCATTTTTCGTGATCTCAACGACGTTGGAACCATATTTCAAAGCTCTTTACTTCCATCCATACATTTTTTACAGATTTCACTCCAGGTATATTTTATTCAATTTTTTGTGTTTTCACACTCTAGTGAATTACCTGGACATATTACTTCTTGGGAACTTCTTGTTTGCGTGGGTTGCTTCGTTTTTTGGCTATTCTTCATGTATTTCTAGTTTTTTTGTCCTTTGTGGGCATTTTGAGCATCATTTGTAAGCAATCTTCTATGTAAACGTACTGAGATAAAGTGCCACACTATTGTACATGTATTTTGGGGATTTTGCACATAAGTTTGTACCATATTTTTGTACTTGCACTGTATTATAAAGTGCCATGGGGGGGTTGTGTAGTGCCTTTGTTTTTTCCATCACACCTTTGTCCAGTGAGTGTCCCTCCACGACAATAGTGGATCCATATGATTCCAGCCTCATGCATGTGTGTTTTGTTTTGCACACAACTTTTTCAGTTGCAAGTGCTTTTTTGTGCACTTTCAGATGTTGTTTCTTCTCCTTCATGCACTACAAGGTGTTACACAACATTTCAGTGGATCTGTCAGGCTCTCCCAGTTCAGCATTATGGGGGGGTGTTATACTATTCGTGCTAATGCTTCCTTGGTTTCGCCTTGGAAGGAATCTTCCATTCTCAGTTGATCAGTGTTTTTCAGACTATTGGTACTTGTGCCATCTGTATCTTCGTTCCAGGTGTTTGCCTTTGTTTGCCATTTGATTCGAGTAGTGTCGTTTGGGGCACTCATGCAGATTGTTGTCTTCTTGATCCTGATCATCTTATCTTCAAAGGAGGTTCTTCAGCACCATAGCAGTCATCTTTTGACAGTTGTTTACAGCTTCTTCTGCTTCAGTGATGTTCTTCATGGCTTTCAGCATCTCTTTTTGGAGTAGAGTTTTTCCCATGAGGTTTTCTCTATTTCTCCACTTTATAGAGATTTGGTTGTATTTGGGTACCTGATCAGGCCTAGTTGTCGGGACCCATGTTTACTTTCATGCATTGTAGTTACCTTTTCTTTCTTGCACATATTTGTAGCTGCACTCTTGCTCATCTTAAGGGGGGGTGTTAGAGTAAAGGTTTTAACTTAATTATGTTAATTAAGTTACCTTTATTCCCTTCTTAAGATTTCACTTTAGTTTGCATTAAGTGACATTTAATAATTATATTAATTATTAAATGTTTTCCTATTAGGGTTTGCATGATCTCCTTCTTAAGGATTGATCCATTGCATATTCATAATCCCTTTTTGTTTTGATAAGATAATTTCTCCATTTTTCAAAGCTTCAAACCCTTTTTTGTTTTTTCCATCCATTATCTTCCTTGTGATAGGTATTCATTTGCATGCAGGTGTTCTTAGATTCTGAAGTTGGTTTTGACAACCTCTACACCTCATTAGTATCTTCTTTATCAACTCTAAGGATCAATGCAAAACTCATATGCTCATGTCTCATACCTTCTAGTAACTTTCTTCCATCAACCAAACAAATACTTGCATTACTACATACCTTCTCTTCTGCCTCCTTTAAGGGTTTCAAATTATGATGAATGTCATCCTTTGCCAAGGAATAGGTGTTAGCATGTCCATCATACATCACTCATCAATCAAATAGCCATGGTCTAACTAACAATGTGTGAAAAAAATCCATAGGTATAATATCACACAAAACCTAATCCTGATAGTTACCAATATTAAACTTTACCAAACATTGCTCATTGACCAATGCTCTATGGTCCTTCTACAACAATGTGATCCAGTATAGTTTTGGATACCTTCTCCCCTCCAACTACAACTTAGTTACCATTTCATTTGAAATAAGATTATCAGTGCTACCTCCATCAATGATAACATTAGAAAATTTACCTTCACACTTGCATCGAGTGAAAAACAGGTTCTTTCTTTGATTTGGTTCCTTCTCCTCATTCAACAAGGCTCTTTTGATAATAAGTGCCTCTCCTCTATCAGCATCTTCAGAATGTAAAGACTGAGCATCTTCATCTACATGGGCAACTCAGACATTACCTCTAGGTCTTCTATTTGTCCTCCATTGATGTTGAGGACACTCGTAGGCTTTATGTAATTCTTCTTTGCATTGAAAATAGGTTCCACGAAAACCTCCTCTCCCTAGTCCTCATCTAGATCTTCCTCTTCCTCTTTGGTCTCCATTATTTTGATCCCAAGGAAGGTAGGTATTATCTCCCTTCTGGTTCTAACTGCTACTAGATCCTTCAGTCTTCTTTTGATCTTCACTTCAGCCTCCATATGATTGTCCAGTAGTCTTTCCACCACGACCTCCACCCCTTTGCTTACTCTTAGACCTTCTGTTCAACTTCTCTTCCACCTTATAGGGCAAACTGATATGCATCTTCAATCATGGTCATCCTCACCAAACTCAACTCTTCTTGAATACTTGACTTCAACCCATTTATGTAACGGGAAACCTTCTCCTTGTTGGCCTCAAAATGGCATGTTCTGATCAGGACTCAGTAGAATTCTTTTGTATACTCCTTAAAATATTTTCCCACTTGTTTCAACCCTTGCATCTTCTTCAACAAATCTAGCTCATAGTCCACAAGAATGAACTATCTCTTCAATATTTTCACCATCCGATCCCATCTCGTTATTTTATTTTTTCCTCTTTGTTTCTCTTCAACTGTACTTCTTTCTTTCCACCATATGTTAGCATGGCCCTTCAGCTTGACCTTTGTAAATTTGACTCTCCCTGGATCTTCAATTTTCTTATACTCAAAATACTCTTCCATGTCATCAACCCAATCAATCAACTCATCTGGTTCAAGTTTCTAGAAAAATTAGAAACTTATATCTTTAGCCTCTTTCCAATATTGGAAATGGACCTAATTATTCTAACTTCTCCAGGATCCATTAGATCATGTGCTTCTTTTTTGAATGGCTCTTCATTTTCAACCTCATCTTCCCTTTCATCTCTTCTTTTGACATTAGCTCCTCTACGCAACTCCTCTTGTAGTGCTTGAAGTTGTCTCTAGAGGGCTCTAAAACCCTCTTCTATTACCCCAACATTTCTTCCACCATGGTTTCTTCATGGAGGCATCTTTTCTCATAGACCCACAACCACAGGTCTTGGTGTAAACTACCTCACATTCGGCGATCTATCTACACACTTAGGAACTCCTGCTTTGATACCACTTGATGAGGGTACTCCCTTTACAAAACCACACACACACAACTAAACAAGAGACAAACAAAAAATACATAAAGAAACACTTGCTTTCTATTATCTTAATGAAGTGATATTACAATACTCAAAAAATAACATACTATAGCCACTTGGGCCTTCTCATTACAAAAACCAGCAAGCCAAAAACCATGATCTAGACTATCAAAGCCCCCTTTGTAACCCATGTTCTCCCTCTTTATCCAAGAAGTGTAACTGCCTTAGAATATTCTAGAAGTTGTAACCCCATTTTGGCGCCAGAAATTCCACCGTCTATTTCCCGCTCTAGAAGTTTTCTTTTATTATTATATTTTTAATTCTATATATTTACAACTTCTTGGGATCATAAATTTTGATGTGAGCGTCAGATTTTCAATTGTAATATATCGTTGGAAAGCTTGTGAAGAGATCTACAACCACTTTTAACCAAATGTAAAAGATCATAGATTTTGCACTTGGTTCCAAGGTTCTAAAGGGCCTCAATTTTCAATTTTAAACTTCGTTGGAGAAATTCCTTGAGATGAAAATTTATTATCTTCCAAATGGTATAGGATTTTGAGATGATTCTTCACCAAAAATATTATTTTCCCATTTCATTCCTTGGGTTGATTTTTTGTGTTCATAGGAATTGAATAGGCTGACTTACTAAAAATAGTAGGTGACTATTTTTGGTTGTTTCAAACTTCTAACTATCCCAAAGACTACATGAGTCATCATGGGCCCTAAAACAACTAAGGAAACTACACAAAAAATGAAAATACAATATTTCTGGGTGATGCAAGATTGCCCTTACACCACTGGATGCTCCTGCATCAAATTCCTAGGGAAACATCTATGGGATGTTGGAGTAATCAGGATAATCACTTGATCATTAATTATTCATTAATTAATTATTAAGTCGCTTATTACTTTAGTTCACTTAAGCTAAACTTAGGAGTGTTTTTATATTTTTAGTTTGAATTAAATATAGGACAAGTTGGCTCATTACATGAGATTAAAACACTTGTCACTATCTAGTCAAATCCTCATCTAGGGTTTGCTTTTACATGCTTTTATAAATCTTTCACATTCATTGTAATAATTTAATTTAGAACCATTCAAGTTAATACATTGCACATATCAATGCTCTTCTGGATTCAATCTTTTCTCTCTTAATTGCATAGAAAATCAATTGCTTTGATATTTCTTTTATGATAAGATAATTTCTTACAAGTAGTTTATGGGTGTTGTAGAGTTCAATCATCAACTTCAACATGGTATGAGAGTTCCAAATATGTAGCCTCCTGTCTAGCTTTTGAGATATCCTATCTTGAGAAAAATCTTCTGGTTTTTTAATCTATTTTTCAAAAAAAATCATCATCATCAATTTTGCTTTTTTATTTTTATTCTGAAAAAAGAAAGAAAAAAAGGCATAAAAAATAAAAAATAAATGAAAAAGCAAAAAGCAAAAAATGAACATGATAAAGTTGATGATTGAACTCCACATCACCCAGAAAACACCTACAAGAAATCATCATCATCAATTTCTTGCATTGTGTATTTTTATTGATAGATTTTGTGTAGTAAATGGACTAATTGATTTCATTAAAATACAAAGGATATTGTAATTGCAAATGAATTATTAAGTAGAATCATGTTGTAATCCTTTAGTTAGTCTTGCTATTATAAGGCAATAACAAATTGTTGACTATCAGAGTATATTAAATTGTTGTGAGGAATTTTTTATAAGATTATATATGACTTTGTAACCCTAGTTAGGTATCAATCATACTAGAATAACACTCACCAATCCCAGAATAAAAATATAAATGAAAAATTATAAACCTTTTGTAATTTATTTATAATTATTGTAATATCTTATACAAGACTTTGAATATATGTAAGGATATCAAAGGTGCTCTTGTTGTATTGTGTGAATCCTTGTCATAAGTGTATGAAAAATGGTATGTTAGATATCATTTTCTATTTCAAAGTGTAAATATATAAATGATATCATAAGAGAAATCCACCTAGGTTTTGTAGAGCCTATTAAAGTGTAGAGGAAAATAATCTTGATACAATAATTCATGTTCATTGGTCAATTTCCTAATATCCTTGAGCATAAGACATGGCTAAACTTTAGAGATTATTAAGGAATCAATTAGAAACACCAACACGTTCCTTGTATTTCTATAACTTCATATCTTACAAAACAATAGTAGCAATCTCTCTATTATTGCTCCATAATATTTTAAGGAAAACTTACTTTTTGTTGCTTCAAGTTAACAAGAAAAAGAAAGTTGGACTAAAATACACTTAGGATCATTTAAATGACAATATATTTTTTAATAATCTATTGCCTCTATAATATTCTTAAGTGGAAATTTCCTTTCAACTCTACTTTTAGCAATAAGGTACTAGGTGGACTAAAGTACAATTAAAAGTATTTAAACATATAAATCTAGGTCTAATATTTTTTGAAATATATACAATTCAAATAAATTGATAAACACATTATTATACATCTCTTTAAATGTAATTTAAAATATAGGAATGGATTAAATTAAATGTTAATAATTATTTATTATAATATATATACATACATAAAGATATATACTATAAAATATAAATTAGAGCTTCATAATAATATATATATAATTTTATAAAAATGAAAACAAAAAAAATGGTAAAGGGTAGTGGATGGTAGACAAGGGTGAAGCCTTGCCTCTACATTGGCTTTGTGGGGAGTGTGACTCCCATGGGGTAGTATTCCCTTGTAGGCTAAGTTGCACTGGGGATCGTGGATCCCGCATGGGTTGTCAACCACAACCCCTAATAAGTGACATTGTGTAAACCACCACTAATGCAGTTTTTATTTGACCCTCCTTATATTTTGAAGGAAATAAAATTATATTATAACATGTTCTTTAAAATGCATATATATGCATATTGTGTGTGTGTGTGCGCGCACACACACACACACACACACAGGTTATTAGCATTTTGCAATAGAAATGAGAGAAAATAATGGTAAATGTGAACATACAACAATATAAAAGCAATAATATAACATAATAAGCTTTCCTCCAAGCCCTTTTGTACTTTTTCTTTCTATTTTCTAACCTACAAAGAGAAAGAGAAAGAGAATGAGAGAATACAAAATATTTTTTTCTTAAGGAATTACCTTATGAATTAAGGTTTCTCCTAAAGTGCCCTAAATCCAAGGGTCAATATTAATTAGATGTTTAATTGTTTAATTTTAATTAGGCTTACTATGCCGATAACCATGGGTAGTGACTAAGTTGACTACAAAGATTTAATCCTTAAGAGTGTGAATGGATATTGGATTTGGTTTGGGACAAGACTAATCTTACAGTATCATTTAATTAAATAATATTATTGATCTTCAAATTTGTACTAGGAACTACTTCGTTCTAGTTGATCAGGTGTTGTGTCGACTCATAAGCATATGCTCATGGTTGGTTGGTGACTCCATATTACTTCACTTTCATACTAATTTGTTGAAGTGACACCACATAGGCGTATATGTTGTTTCATGACAAGTTGCTAAAGGCGAGTCTTTGCAAGTTACACCTTTGTATGGATATATGAACTTGGATAGTTGCACATCAAAAAAATATTTGGGTTTTCATGTTGTTTAATTGTGGGCATGACATTATGTGCAAAATAGAGGAAACTATACATCATTTTCATCTTCATCAATGTAGCCATAGATTTTCCCTAGAGGGAACTAGATCGAGCACCTTCTTGAGAAGGTCAAAGCCCATTGCAAACTTCCTTATACCCCTAGCTTCTATGTGGTAGACTAGTTGAAAAAAGGGTCTCTTGGGATTGACAATGACCCCATTGTTCATGAGAAGTTCGTTGTCCAATGGGGAGACCTACATCTTATATTGTTAATTGTAGAATATTGTTGTTAAGACCTCTTAGGAATTGCTTGAAAATTAATCTCTCCGTCATTATTTTGATAAAATCTTTGTTTTCCTCCAAGTCCAAAAGAGCAACCACAAACATTTATGATGTATCTGAATATACCCTATTTGATAATTTATCACCAAGAATTCATCCCCCAAAACCCACTAATTGCATGATGAACAATATCACTACAAGACAAGACAATTTTTAATCACATATCTAAGATGAAATATTATGATAGTTTTATAACAATAATTTTAATTAATAATATTATACTAAGTCAAAATTCTACAAAATTACAAAATAATTTAAAATATTATAATCTTTATTAAAATAATTAAATAAAAAAATAATTTAATTATAAATGAAATATAAATATATTTAAAATATCTATACGAATTAAATTGATTCATATTACATAATATTAAATAATTAAAAATATAAAAATAAACAAATTATTTATTCATAAAATTGAAAGCCTTAATTTCCTTGATGGGGATTTTAGAGAAACAATCATCATATCCCAACAAAGGAGAAAGACAATTGAATAGAACTTATATGCTTAGACCCTGATTATAAGCTCTCAGATTTTTTATTTTTTCATTTTTAAAATTTATGTGTTTTATACTTATTCTAAATTCGTATTTTATTAAGCGAGAGATGAATTGACTGAATCAATGGCGTGTTTGAAGGGTTATTCAACTCGTTCTTCACGTACAAATAAATATCTGTACATGGGAATTAAAGTTTTGAATTGTCATGGTTATAATTTTCCTCCTCTAGAATGTGATAGCGTGGAAAAGACTTGATTATCTTTCAGGTCAATGAAATTTCCATTCAATGGTTGGATTGAGATAAAGAGAACATGAATTTCAAGGAAAGTTTAAATGGCAATTTCACCCTGTATCTTTTAATTCAGTGGAATTTCTATCGAATGGTTGACCTAAGATAAGAGTATGAATTTCGAGGAAAGTTCAAAGTCAATCTATCTTTCGAGTCAATGGAATTTTCATGGTTGGATTAAGATAAGAGAACATGAATTTCAATCTAATTTTGTATCTTTTAATTGAATTTCCCTGTGTATTTTTCGACTCAATGGAATTTCCATGGTTAGATTAAGATAGAAAACATGAATTTCAATCTGGAATTGGATTAAGATAAAGAGAATATGAATTTCAAGAAAAATTCCCAGGTCAATATCACTGTATCTTTTAATTTAATGCAATTTCCATTCAGTGGCTAGGTTGAGATACGATTAGTACCATCCTCGTTCCTTTTAATGGGAGGAGTCGGTCAGTAAAATTGTTCAAAACAGGCTTGAAGTAAAGCAAGAACAAAAATACTCTTAATAATTGTTTACCAGGGTGAACGCAGAGTGCCTCAGTTTCTTTTCTTCTCTGAAATTCCTGATATTAAAAATGGACTGCACTTGTTTTATTTGAAACAGAGTTTTTGTGTTTTAAATTTTGTTTTTTATATCTCCCAGTTAAATCCATTTCATTCCTCAGATTACAATAAGGTGAACATGGATTATAGCGGGGATCAGCCCCACCCAGAATCTGTTGGCCATGGGCCTCCCCGTGATCATGGGATTTTTTCAGAAAGAGGCAATGTTTCAGCAATTCTGCTTGTTGCAGGCA
This sequence comes from Sequoiadendron giganteum, assembly GCA_007115665.2. Lineage (NCBI taxonomy): Eukaryota > Viridiplantae > Streptophyta > Pinopsida > Cupressales > Cupressaceae > Sequoiadendron > Sequoiadendron giganteum. The sequence goes on along the minus strand of CM021104.1, from coordinate 119,945,734 downwards.
TATTTACAATTATTGTAGCCATTGTTGTACTGATCATCATCTACACAAGATGTTGTGAAATGGCCATATTCGGCACCAGAGTGAGAGCTCCTCTGTTGCCAGTAATCAATGAGCCTCACTTGAGGATGAACAGGAATGAGTTGCTGACTGCAACTAGCAATTTCAATAGAAATAATTTGATTGGCAAGGGTGGATTTAGCACCGTGTACAAGGGAATTCTTCCAAATGGAAAGGTTGTTGCAGTGAAATGGATGAAGATAGATGAGGAGACACTCTCACAGAAGAATTTCTTTGCAGAATTGAAGATTCTAGGGAAGCTGAGGCACAGGAACCTGCTGAAAATTCTTGGGTATTTTAGTGATTCCCAAGAGATGGCTCTGATCTTGGAGTTCATGCCAAATGGTAGCTTGGAGAATTTGTTGCATGGGGAAGCCAGGTGTCCCTTGGAATGGAAGCAGAGGTTGAATATAGCTATTGGAGTGGCCCAGGGGCTAGCCTATATGCACCATGAATCAAGGACCAGTGTTGTTCACTGTGATTTGAAACCCAGCAATGTTCTTTTGGATGACAACTTTGAACCCCACATAGCAGATTTTGGAGTGGCAAAGGCATTCAACCTAACTATGACAGAGAGTTCATGTGGACCTGCTTGGACCATTGGCTATACAGCACCTGGTAAGCTTTGCTTTTCTTTTTTTTTCTTAGCATGTACTTTGCTTTCAGAAGTAGTGTGCTTGAGGGCCTATAATAGTATGAAGAACATCCTTTCTTAACTTGCCTGCCAAGGCTGGTGCCATCTATCCTGATAAATTAGCCAATAGATTGGTCCCTAACTCCCAACTTTTTATATTACCCTTTGGTTGATATACTAGCATCCTCTTTTCCAGGGTACTAATGTAGACCAGGGTTTCAGGGTCAACCAGGTCGTAGCCTCTCTTTAGCTTGGAGTTGTTGGTTAGAATTACGCCAACAGGATCACAAAGATTTCAATCATTGTTGAAATCAGAATTATTTGGGATATGATTAAAGAAATTTATGAATGATAATATAGTATTCTATCTCCCATTTTTGGCGTAAGTACGGAAAAAACAAAATTGTCTTGAAGTCAAGAAAGTTATGGGAAACTAACAGTGAAGAAAATTGGAAAGAGTTCTTTGAAACGATGTAAAGTCCAGGTAGTTTTTGTGGTTTAAGGTTTTCTACAAACCCTATGAAATCTTTTGATTTGGGTTTGGTTTAAAAAAGAGGGAGAACAATTAGAAAGGAAATCCATTTCAGCAATTCAGTGGGTAGAACTGCTGTGAGTTTTCTCTGAACTCTTTGAATTTAAGCTGCCTGACTAACCCTATTTTGTACAGTTTGGCCTATGTTATTTGTTTAATTCCATTATATGAGCCATTTCTCTGCTGTTAGTGTTGTGATTGTAACTATTAATTTGCAGCCTCAATGCTACCAGTCCTTGTAGTTGTATCATGGTATGTTGGGCTTCAATGCTATATCCAGTTCATGTGAAGCTCCCTATTGGTACCTATCAAGATAAAAGTTTTTCATCCTTTTCCACAACTACTTTTTTTAATCGACTTGTACTTGAATTACATTAGTTTTCCTTTTAGTTTCCTGTAAACTCCTTTGAATCTTCCTTGCCATTGGTAATCGACTCCTCATCCTACCTGCACCAAGTTTTATAGCTTTCCCAACAACAAAAATTCACCCACACCCACCAAAAAGCAAAACAACTTTTGAGCAGAAAATTAAATGTGGCATCTGAAATATCTAGATCATGACTAAAATTGTGTTCTGTTTCCTTTTGAACAGAGAGAGCATATCGTCTGCGGCCATCCACAAAGTCAGATGTGTACAGTTTTGGTGTCATGCTATTAGAACTGATTACTAGACAGAGGCCTACATGTTCAAACATTGAATCAGGGTTAACATTAGTGGAATCGGTCCTCAAGGCTGAGGAAGAAGGCTGTGTTTTGGATGTCCTTGATGATTACTTGAAGTCTAGCCTGGAGTTTGAAGAAGAAATTTTGAATGTAATTCACTTGGCACTCCATTGTGCAGAGCATACTCCAGTTAGAAGGCCTACCATGAGGGAAGTTGTGGGAAAATTAATGAAGATCACTGCAAATGATTGCCAAGTTGGTCGTTTCAATATTTCTATAAGCAGTCTTTTGATACAGGCATCTTCATTTGCTAGATCTTATGCTACTTCCAGTGAAACAAGTTCTTCAATCACCACTTAACTAGTGTTTCTGATCAAATCCTTTGACTTTTATTCATTTCTTAAGTTTATCAGCGGGCATTATGATGTTGTAAGGGTTAAGGTTTCATGGAGGGGGATTTCCTAAAAAATTACAGTGGGTGCTGTTGAGATTTTTTAAGAATATTTTAAAGTTGGGTGGGCTCATGATTTTAATAGTGCAATTCAGCTTAAAATTTTAAGCCTCAAATTTTAAAGAATCAACTGCAGTGTTTTGATAAAAAATTATAAATAAATTTCTAAGCTGTAGAGGCAATTTCTAGCCCCACCCAAATTTCACCAGCTGAAATCTTTAATCCTAAAAAAAAATTCCAATTAATCCTGTAGCACAATTTTTTTTTTCCCATCAGACCTCCCCCTCTATGAAAATAGAAGCCCAAGCCCCCCATAGGACCATACTGTAATTGTACATTATGATCATAGCTCGCTCCAAGTGAAAGGTTCGATACTGCTTTTGATAGATGGTCCAGGATTTTTAAGTTAATGTGGCGATGCTATAATATAAATGATCTTTTTATAAATATATAATATTAATTAGTGAGAGATATTTGTCTATTCAATTTCTGTTTTAAAATTATTTTTTTATTTTAAATATATTTATTTTTATTAATATTAAATTTAATTAATATTTCATATGTATATGAATAAGAATAAGTCTTGAGTTTTGAATAAGATGATGTTATATTAAATTTAAGATAAATCAAAAAATTATGAAAAGTAGAATAGATATCTTAAATTTATTTATTTAAAAAATAAGAGGAAAGGGTTTCATGTCATAAGTTCAACACATTAATAGTTTATAAAATAAAAGTCAGCATAAGGGTACACAGGTTCAACAAAACATCAACATTAAAGAAAATAAAAACAACAAACAAGTAGCAAATAGACACCAAAGATAAACTAACAGACAAGGTTTCAATCAGCGGCTTAAAAAATGTTGAGAGATATAATCTTTGAATTATTTTATTTATTTAAGAGTTATTAGTATTGCATTTAGATGGTAGATATTATTACAATAAGAATGATTTATCTAATTAAAAATATTCAAAAAATGGTTTATTGACAATTTAATTGGTAAGAAATTTCACCTCTTATTAACTTTCATGTTGTTCAAGACATGCGACAATCTAACAAACATGGATAAAAGACGACTAAAAGTTTCACTTAACCTCCAACAAAAGCTATGAAGAACAAAAGAGTAAAAACCCCACTCAATATGGAGTATAATATTGGGCACAAAGATTTTTAAAATTAAATATTATTGTTTCATTCTCAAACCATCCACAAAGGTAAGGAGCATGGCATTATTGCATTGGGAAACATGCCTTCAAAGATCTTTGTCACATATGTCCACCAAAATGCTACATGCTTTTTCATTTAACTCACAAAAATTGCAGCCATCTTGTTATGAACAAAATTGATCTTGGCCATATCTTGGAATAAGATTGATACCAAACCTCAAAGTGTACCTAATTAAATTCATCAAGATTTCATGTACTCGAATTGTTGTAGACTATAATTGTAACTATATATCAAGTAAAGAAGATTGATACCATAATATTTTACAAGGATTGGAGGTGATTTTCCCTTGATATCATTGTTCTTAAGATATTGATTAGGTTTATTGAGCATGATGGCTCTATAGGAAACCAAAGACTTTTTTTATCTAGCTTAATTGCCTCCTTATCAAACTTTTCAACCCAACTAGAATAAAATGTATTCACTTTCTTAATCTCCCCATCTAAGCTTTTGAAGAAAACCACATCATATTTAGTCCCTTCATCTACAATCATTAAAGCATCATGTCATACAAATCCTTTATATCATGTTCCTCACTTTTCACCTACAAGTAAATGAATTAAATCTTTAGACAAAAAAATTAGGTGTTCCTAAATTAAAGATAATATACCAAAATAATTTTACTATAATGATTTCTTCTTCTTTGTTAGGGGAATGAATATGATTTCTATCTCATCTCATGAGATACTAAAGGCTATAAAAGTCGTGGCTTTTTTATCCCTCCAAGAGGAGGATTAATGGCTTTGAGGCAAAGTTTTGGGTCTTGTTTTGTAGTGAATGATATCTCTTAAGACACCCTTGAGGAAGTTGTAGTCCATGTAAGCCTCATGCCATTTAGGCACCATTTGTCCCACAAAATTCTTACCAAAATTCATTGAACAATAATGAAATCTATTGAGCTTTCTCTTTTCAATTATCTTACGAAACAAACTAAAAAATTCAAGAGTTGTCTAAAAATTTTATTTATGTATAAAAAAATCATATAAAAGAAGAGTTTTAACTATTAGATATCCATAAACATGTTATGCCCTTGACTATTTCAAAGCTTGAGGCCTAGTGCCCTCTCATACAATATTAAAATAAAAATGAGTACAACGTTTACATAATTGTAAAGAAAAAAACCATGTAAAATCTATTGGTATGAACTAAGTGATAGAATAGAAGAATATGCCTAGAATAGAGCCTCAAAACATTTCATCTAAAGCCATGAACTTTCATTAGAGATCAAATCCAGCCTATAGAATTTAATTGATGCTATACTGAAACAATTTGAATGTACATATAGAGGGGGAGAGACAAAAGTGTGAGTGACATGACAGGGAAAAGAGTTGCAATTATTTCATTTTGATGAGAAGTAACTTATGTTTATATTGGATGACATTGAAATACCTTTAGTATGTTGTTAAGGTTGATTGTGTTTAATGATGGTTATTATTTGGGTTTGGATTATTATTTGGAATGATGATTTGAAGATCAAGACCTTAGGTTAATGGTTTGATTTGAGATGGGTTGGTTGATTCTTATACTTAAGATAGACAAAATTCTTAAGCAAGATTGGATTTGGATTGACTGATAAATTATATCACTCTTAAATATGGATTGACCCATATATATATGGGTAAGTGCATGGAGATGGGTAGCAATTTTGTGGCCACTTTTTTTAAAAAAAATGAAAACTCATAACGTGAGTGCGTTATAACGCACTCGCGTTATGTCATGTTAAAAGTAAAAAAAAGAATCGAATTTCATTTTCATTTGTGATTGGTTTTTTTTGTTCTTGGCGGCCAAAAACCTAAGAATTTCGTGCTCGCATTCTAGGAGGTTCTTTTGTGCAAAAATTTTCATCAACAGTTGTCGATTCATCACTAGGATGTTGCCACGTCGACGAGGAGGTGAAAGAGGTAAGGATTTTTATTTTTTTTTAATTTGTTAGTTTTAGGTTGTATTTGATATTTATTTTTTGTATGAGATGTTAATCAACATGGAAACCCTCCTCAAAATCCACAGCAAGAAAAAAATCCTTAACAAGAAAATCCTCAGAATAAAAATTCTCAACCACAACAACAACCTCCTCCACCAATCTGTCACGTATTGATTTTATCAATTATTTTATTGCAATTATTAATCATGAGAATTTCAATGTTTATATTAGATGATTATATAAATTGACATTGAAATTGAAATTGAAATTGAAATTGAAATTAAAATTGAGATTGAAATTGAAATTTAAATTTAAATGCAAATGAAATGATTGTGAATTCATTATTATGAAATTCGGGGATTGTCATTGCTGATGAGAAATTGAGTGCAAGTGATCGTAGGAACAGGTGAACGAGAATGAAGGCGAGAACATTATTCAGGTAGAGTCGTTTTAGCCATTAGACATTAATAAGGATGATGGAATCTCACACACCACTTAGTTATTTTAATATGTTTTTCGTGATGATTATTATTTTGGAAATTTTTAAATAAGTTTATCTGATTGCTCAAATTTGTGTGAAAATGAATATGTTGCTTTTTGAAATGGAAAGATTGAATTGTTTGCGAAAAGTTTAGTCAATTTGATTAAATTATGTTGTTATGTGAAAACAGATTTAAATGAGAGTATAAACAAATGTTTAAATAAATAAGTATTAAATTATGCATTTCAATGAAGAGAAGTAAATAAGAAATAAATGAAATACATTTTTTAATTTAAAATGAATTGAAAACAGTGGAAATAAATGTTTATATAGAAATAGATATTAAATTTAGTTATTTAAAAACAATAAGAAAACAAATCAATACGTTGAAAAATGGAATTGAAAAGAGAACACCAATAAGCAATTAGAAAACAATCGCCTCTCAATCAATTTTGCATGCAAAACAAAAAGAAGAACTTGGAGTTCTGGCCATTTGGCTAGAGATCAAAATTGAAATTGTGGATCGAATTTAATGGATAACTCCACCATTTGCATGAGATTGATGAGGGGAAATCCGTTATTTTGGGTAGGCAGGCAGAAAAGAGATATTTTTTGTTTTATCTTTATGGGATTCAGATTATTTTTGGAGGTGCCAGGAAGGAGATAGGGAGTTGGTATTTATTTTTATCTGGAGGCCGCTACTCTAGATACGTGTGGGAAGGGAGAGTAATTGATTTTTTTTTATTTGTAAAACTTTAGGAAGGCATCCCCATATACGCATGGAATAGGAGGAGATCACAGGGCGCGGCTAAGAGACTTGGAATAGGGGATAAGAACAATTTTGTGGTTTTCATATCAAGAAAGGCTACTTACCCCATGTGCGGCCAGAGTAGGAGGGAGAACTCCAGACAAAAAAAGAAGATTTCATTTAATGATTTTCTTTGTCCCATATGTGTGAGGGAGAAGAGGTGAAGGAGGCGCAGCTAGAGAAGAATAAGGGAAAAGCAATTTATAATTTATTTATTGACTAGAATCCTCCATCATATGTGTGAGAAAAGAGGATAAGGCACGACAGGTAGAATAGGAAGGAGGAGAGTATCCAGCAACAGTAGGAGAATAGAGGTAAGGAAAAATAAAAAGATTATGCAACAAATAGGAAGAGAGTTTTTGATAAGAAAAACTACATATAGAGAGGAAGACACAGATTTAAAGAGAAGGGTATTCAAAATAGAAGAAGCTGCGAAAAAGCTAGAAGGGAAGAGGAAGAATTAGACAGAGGGAAAGAACAAGACAGTCAAAGAGCAGTTACAGGAAATATATTCACAAGAAGAACAGAAGAACATAGATTAATCTTCAGATTCAGGGAAACACACAGCTACTGCAAGAGATTAACAGGTACGTTTGTTGAAATAAAACATTTACCAGACTTAGAAATAATGAATGCTTGAATTATTAAATTGTTTCTTTTGCAAAAATAATAAAAATGAGAACATATTGATGTTTCATCAAATTTAGAAGAAAGATCAAACACCAGACCATATTTTTATTAAGAGAAAGAATGAGCATGAACAAAAAACTATTATGAAACAGTAAAGAAAACCATGAAAAAGAAAGCTATTAAGAAACAGTAAATTTCTTATTTAAAGAATTATGTTTTAGCATATTAAAAGATTTGAATAGAAAACAGTGTGTTTTAGATTTAATCCATGATATTTAGTAAATATTATTCACCGGAAATAGCATGTTTTTAGATACAGAAAACCCCCGAAAAGAACACTATATTCGTTTAAATGTACAGACATAAAATTGGAAATTGCTAGAAAAGAACATGAAGTTATTAAATTTTCACAGAACAAGATTGTAGAATGTTTTCCAAAAATATAAGATTAAATACTTTGTATATTTAAATATATTGAAAGGAACAAAGGTGGATTTTGATAATTCTCGAGAAACGATACTAAATTGTTGCAAAACATAAGTAAATATGAGGTATTATGTTTTTGAATAGATACTATTTAAAAGGAAATATGAAAAACAGAAAAGAAAGATGGTAAAGTTTAAAATATACTTATTTTGCAATGCAACGAAATAGAAAAGAATTATTTCAAAGTGTAGATGAATTTTATGAGTAAATGAGCCAAAAGAATGTGTGCTCATTTATTAAATTTTTGTTTTATATGTACTTAGTTACATACGTGTGTTACACCTTCTTTTATCTATTTTTGAATGGAACCATGTATGCTTGATAATGGAATGTGCATGACATGTGTTTGAAAAGATAATTTATTTATTTGAATGGAACTGTGTGTGCTTGATAATTGAATGTGCATGTCATGTGTTTGGAAAGTTACCTTCCGGGACGGATGCCAAATATGGGTTTATAGAGAGCGTAGTTTTGCTTTTCCAAAACTACTATTATTTGTCATGTATGCCATTTTACTTGGCCAAGTAACTTAAGGACCATTAAAATAGATGGAATATTTATAACTCTCTACCATATCCTAGTATCGAACTTGCTTGTTTCTTAAATGAATTAGAAAAATGAAAATGCTTGTGGAATTACTAGTTATACTAGGCACGCATCATATTCCATCCTGCTTGTCGACTTCTTTTTGTTAAGCGATTCATGCAGGGTCGGGTATTCTTTGAATGACTAAAGAATTTTGGGGAAGCGTAAGCTTCGAGGTTGGGCGGAAAAAGCACCTGAACCTTGTTCTCATCTTCATGTTTGAATATTGTTTATCGGATTGAAGATCAAATGAAGTTTTCTTCTTATATCTTTTATATTTCATTATTGTATGATTATTGTCGAACTTAAGGCGACAGAATGCCTAAGTCTTGAATTGTAAATTTCTTTTACAATGTTTTTTTATTATAAATGTCGTGAAAGATGACACGTGTTTATAAATGTAATTGGATGTATTATGAATCTTATTGTAGACTTTAAGTCGATATTTTTTGCAATACACCTATCAGTGGGGTATGTAACTAGTGAACAATTATAAATTTATTACATGTTAATAGCATTGTTTTATGAATGGTATTTTAATATGTGATTTTGGATGTTGAATAGGCTAATATTGGAGGTTTCGAGGGAACACCTCCCAGTGCCAGTGGATTTAGTCAAACCTTCACACAGGTAATAGAATAAAGAATTTAACTAATGAATTATACTTAATAGATTTGTGTAGTTTATATTCATATCATTGATTACATTGCATTGCACATCATTCAAACTCAAAGAATTACTTCACATTCCATAACTAATAACTAGATGTTGATAGATGACAAAATTTCAACTACAATATAGTTGATTAGAAAGTCAACATAAGTAGTGATGTAATTACTTCACATAGCATAAGTAATAAGTCTAGGAGCAGCTTCCAATTGCATTTGCTTGTCATGACATTCCATGAGACCACATTTTACTAAGGCATATTTTCAAACAATTCATTGTCTTGTCTATGATCCAAACTAGGCACCCATTATGGCCTACTCTTACAGATCTGAAACTCACTTGCAACTCTTTTGGAGCAATTGTCCCAAATCAGGATTTTAACGTTGAATTACTACAATTAGGCATCTTTTTCAAAGAGACACCTCTCCAAACACACAACCAACACTTGAAACCTCCAAAAAATCAAAAGACATCCAAGAAAACCTCAAATTATTCAACTTTTAGGTCTCCTCTCACTCATTTAGACCCCTTTTCATAAAACCCTCACTTTCCTTGCAATCAATTAGGGCTTATTGAAACTCTTATGCCCTAACCTCTTAGAAGCTTATAATCACTTCAATCAGGCTTATTTATGCCTGTAAATTCTCATTCCACAAAGATCTACATACACTTCCTTCACAAAATCACTCTTTTTCACTAGTTTTTACACTCTTTCACCTAGGGTTTCTCACTTATTCACTTCTATGACCACTTAAAAAGTCTCAAAACTTCTAAACACCCTCCAATTCACCTTCTCATAGTTTTCAAGGGATTTTATCCACTTCTAAACCCCTGTCCTCTTTTCACTCACTCTAACCTTGTTTAAAATGCACCAAAACTAGTTTTTCACTAGGGTAGCGAGGAGAACTCACACAAAACTTCACCAAACCAATTCCCTACCTTATACAAATATCCTGCTTTAGAAATTTCCATTCCACCAAGAAACAATTGCTACAGAAAGTTGGAATGGACTTTTTAGTTCATTTGGGCAATCAAACCCTTAGCCCCTTTTTTCTGACCACCTAGAGAAATCAGGCCACCAAAATCTTGAAACTCAATATCAAATGCTCAAATTAGTTTTAAATTGATGCCAACACCTAAATCCTTCAATTCACACACATTATAGATGCACTACCACCTACATGGAACCGTACACTGGCAGATGATGGAGGAAAATACAGAAAATAGCAGTATAACAATGATATTTTATTAGTTTTCTCCTTCAAAATACTTCAACAATAGCTAACAATGATGAATCACATCTTTTAAATATTTACGAAATAATTTAAACTTCCTAAGTGCCTAATATTGCCTCTACAACTACCTTGACTCTTCATATTCCTCCACTTGGCACCTTTTTACATTTTTGCAACATTGATTGACAACTTTTGTTAAGATTCTGCAACTTTATAATTTATGCCTAAAATGACTACCAAAGATCATTACAAACTCGAAAATGGATATTTAAGCCTTATTACATCATGAAAATACCTATACAACCTCAAAATCCTAATTTTTCCTCATTGAGGCATGCTCTTGTAAAGGTGCACTTGCACCACTTTTTCAAATAGCTCACCGCCTTTTCTATGCTACCACATTTTCCATACATGTCTACCAAAGCATTTGATCAAATAGTTCATTTCCTCACTGCTATGGCTAAAATCTTAAAAAAGGTCCTTTCCAACAAACTATGGATGCTTGGAAAAAATATATCAAAGCATAATAGTAAGCAATAGCATAGACAAGGCAGTTAGTAGGTTGAAAAAATGTCTCGAAGAAATGCGGTCTCATGGTGATGGAATGCCATTCCATCACCAGAAAACCACATTTCTTCGAGGAATTTCTTCAAACAGCTCACCAATTTTTTTATGATACCACATTTTCCATACATGTGTACCAAAGCACTTTATCAAACTACTCACTTCCTTGCTGCTATGGCTAAAAGCCTAAAATAGGTGTTTTCCAACAAACTATGGATGCTTAGAAAAATCTCTATCAAAGCATAATAGTAAGCAATAATACCTTAGAGAAGGCAATGAACTGTCTGAAAAAATGCCTGAAAGAAATGTGGTCTTATGGTGATGGAATGCCATGACGTGCATTTTTTTGTAATGGCATTCCATCACCATGAGACCCCATTTCTTTGAGGTATTTTTTCAAACAATTCACTTCCTTCTCTATGCCACCACAGTTATCGTACATGTCTACAAAAGCATTTTATCAAACAGTTCACCGGCTTGCCGCTATAGATAAAATCCTAAAAACGTGTGCTTTCGAACAAGATATGGATAGGGAAAATAATAAGCATGATAGTCAAAAATATATAGTTTAATAAGTACTCAAAAAAAAAATAATTATCTCATACATTATAAGTCATAACGTGGATCGCTATTGTAGTTTTTGTGATTGAATAATTTATTGTTTTATTTTTAGTTGTTGCAAGCGGATACACCTCTAAATGTGATGAGGGCAATGGAGATTGGTGTTTCATCTGCTATAGAATCCTCGATGGCTCTAACAGGGGAGGTATGAGGCAAATTACTAAATTTCAATTTACATTTATTGTTATAGATGTTAGTTCTAGTGAAAAAGGAAACCATTATTGATTCCTGGTTTAATTTCTATTTGGATGGTTTATACAGGGCTTCAACACACCTCAGCCTAGGCATGTGAATATTTCCCTTGAGGAGAGTGATCATCAGATGGTGGTAAGTGATTATTTTGTTAAATATACAATCTTTTATGATGTAATTTCTATATATTAATGTCTTTACTTCTTATTGTAACAGATAAAACTTCACGAAGAACTAAACACTAGGAGGAGCACTAGGAGCACTCCTCGACCACAAAATAAATGAGTGGCAGACGTATCACCATCTGATCAACAAGCAAAGGGAAAGAGTTTATTTCGAGGGGATGGAGAGCGATGACTTTTGATTCCAAAGCCCTTTGTTGTATGCCTACATGGTAATTTTGTACATATTTTGTATTGGATATATTTGGCATTGTATGCCTATATGGAATTCTCGTAAGCCTATGTGGCTATTTTGTACCTATATTTCATACTTATATCGACATATATTGATGTATTCCTACATGGCTATTTGATTAATACAAATTTTTTTTATCGATGGTGTCCATATTTGCATTCTAAATTCATGGCTCAATAGATATGAGTTACATGTATTCAAGTGTATACTTTACAACTTACGTGTATACTTTGTGACTTACGTGTGTTCCAATGTATACTTTGTGACTTACCTATTTTCATACGTATAACTTGTATTCGTGCATATACTTTGTATTAATTTGTGTATACTATGTATTTGTGTGTATACTTCAAAGCTTATGTGTTTTTGAGTACTTGTGCTTCCCTTTTCACATGTACATTCTTGACTTATTCACATGTATACTTACTAATTGGTTATCTCTAGCATTGATCATTGTTTTCCTTCATGGTTTGTCTTGAATATTAATTGATTCATGCTAAACGACTTTATGTAAAAGCAAAAAACACATTTTTCAATTGGTATTGCATGAAATGATTCATAAAAATATTTCAAAAATTATCCTTGATATTACAAAAAGATATGTGTTTATACACTTCAATTGTGCAGTCACCCTTTGTTTCTTTCAAAGAAAAATCTGCCTATGCCACTGTTACACTGCACAGGTAAATCAGATTTTGTATTGTGGAGCTATATTAAGCTACCACTCTCAAGACCAATGTAACAATGATACAAAATAATGTTTCAAACTAGAAGAAGACATCGAAATGGCTTGTGGACTAAACAAATTCTTATGATTTCTGAAGAATGTCGATAACTTTACTCAGTTGGCTTCTTTTTTCAAAATTATACAAATTGAACCCTAGCATCAATAGACTGTGTATATCAAGCTACCACAATTCAAGTTTCAACAATGAATATTTATCATGCATATTTTAAATGACATTCAAGTTTATGGTGGTTTTATTTTTTATATGATGTTATGTGATATTCTAATCCTAATTCCTATTTCTAGGCTACATATATATATTGTTATTACATGTTTTTTGTACTAACGAACCCAAAACAATCTGAACCCCCCTCCAAAAAATTTTGGCCGAACCGACGAACCGAACCCCTGAACCCAAACCTAAACCTCATACAACCTCAAAACCTCTTCCAACACTCTTCATTCTACCTGCAAAAACTTAATTGACCACCAAATTATGTTGCCCCCTGACTTTACCCACTTTTAGTCCCTCAAACCTCTCTTTTTCATTGAAAACCCCTCTTTTCCCAACTAGGGCATCATGCCATAACATACTTTTGACCTCCCTTGTGCTTGCAAAAATTTTGAACACATGAAATTCCACAACCTCACTCTATTTCCAACCTATTCTAACTTATTCTTGAGCAATTTCTTCTTTTCACCTCTTCTAGCCTTGCTTTGAAGGCCTAAATTATGAATTTTCAATAGGGCCAGCGTTAGTAATCTCTTCCAATGCCTTTACCAATGCTATTTTCTTATACCTACTCCCTATACTACTTACATCAGGCCTATTCCACCGAGACACTGTCTGAATAATAGGTGGAATGGCCTATTTCAACATATTACACTCAAACCCTTGTATGAGCAAGTTCAGACTTGTTTCATAAATCTACTTCTAAGTTGCTTGGAACTTAATAGAATTCCACAAGAACGGATTCTAATAAAATCTAAAACCATTCTACAACTGATTCAAATCATCTTAGAGCAAAATTTTGCTGTATAGACCCGTACACAGGTTGGAAATGAAGAAAATGCACAGAAATTAACAAAGAAATAGTGATATTTGATTGATATTCTCCTTCAAACTCTTCAAAAACAACTAACTTCAATTTTTCAATGATCATACGCTTTTTGTGTGGAAAACTCAGACTTCTCAACCATCATGTGTATGTTTCTATTTTCGATTGTTTTTCATGCCATCATAAGGGATCAAGTCAATTGAACGTAGCTCGGAGCAATGCCATGTGTTTGGGTGTGAAAGAGGACCATGTCTAGTGTAAACATACGTATCGAGATGTGTCAAATCAATTTATTTGGTCACATGAATTGTAAAACGAAAGTTGCACCACTTTGCAACTTTACATTGCTTGCATTTGACACTTTTGTCATCAAGTGAAAATTGGACACCACATGAAAACAACTCCGATATAATAAAAACCGAGAGAGGTTATTGTAGAGGGGCCCAACGCAATCTCATAGGCTCAGACAAAGAGTTTGTAAGTATCATGTTTTTTGAGTAATAGCCCTTCAAATATTGCTTCCCTTTTGCACTTTGGACCCTTAAGGGATCGATTCGGTTGAACGTAGCTTAGAGAGATTCTGCATGTTTGGGTGTAAAAGAGGACCATGCCTAATTTAAACATACCTATTCAGACATGTTGGAATAGTCTTGTTGGTCACATGAGTTGCAAAACAAAATTTGCACCACTTTGCAACTTTCAACTACTTGCATTTGACACCTTTTTCCCCAAGTGAAAACTCGCCACCACGGAAAAATGCCTCCAAGATAGAAAAAACTGAGAGAGGTTATTGTAGAAGGGCCCAATATGACACGATCCCATAGGATCATATGATAAGTTTCTAAGCATCACGGTATCTGAATAACAACATGTTGAAGTTTACAACCATTTTGCACTTTGGACCCTTAAGGGATCGTTCTGATTGAACGTAGCTTGAAGTGATTCTGCGTGTTTGGGTGTGAAAGAGGACCATTCCTAGCGTAAACATACCTATTCAGACACGTTGAAACAGTCCATTTGGTCACACGAGCTGCAGAACAAAATTTGCACCACTTTGCAACTTTCAACTACTTGCATTTGATAACTTTTTCTCCAAATGAAAACTCGCCACCATGGAAAAATGCCTCTGAGATAGAAAACACCAAGAGAACTTATTATAGAGGGACCCAACTTGATCCCATAGGATAAGATGACAAGTTTTTAAGCGTCACAGTATCTGAGTAACAACATGCTAAAGTTTACAGCCATTTTGCACTTTGGACCCTTAAGGGATTGATCCTGGTTGAACGTAGCTCAAAATGATTCCATGTGTTTGGGTGCGAAAGAGGACAATGCCTAGTGTAAATATACCTATTCGGATGTGTTGGAATAGTCAGTTTGGTTGCATGAGCTGCAGAACGAAAGTTGCACCACTTTGCAACTTTCAACTACTTGCATTTGACAACTTTTTCTCCAAGTGAAAACTCACCACCATAGGAAAATGCCTCTGAGATAGAAAAAACCAAGACATTTTATTGTAGAGGGGCCCAACGTGATCCCATAGGATTAGACAAGAACTTTCTAAGCGTCACGATATCCGAGTAACAACATGTTGAATTTTACAACCATTTTGCACTTTGGACCCTTAAGGGATCGATCCAATTGAACGTAGCTGAGAGTGATTCTGTGTGTTTGGGTGCGAAAGAGAACCATGCCTAGCGTAAACATACCTATTTATACGCATTGTAATAGTCTGTTTGGTCACACGAGCTGCAGAGCAAAAGTTGCACCACTTTGCAACTTTCAACTACTTGCATTTGATAACTTTTTCCCCAAGTGAAAACTCCCCACCACGGGAAAATGCCTCTGAAATATAAAAAACCGAGAGAGGTTATTGTAGAGGGTCCCAACGCGATCTCATAGGATTAGACAAAAAAAATTTAAGCATCACGGTATCCGAGTAACGACATGCTGAAGTTTGCAGTCATTTTGCACTTTGGACCCTTAAGGGATCTATCCGGTTGAACGTAGCTTTGAGCGATTTCGCGTGTTTGGGTGCAAAAGAGGACCATGTATAACGTAAAAATACCTATTTGGATTCATTGGAATAGTCTATTTGGTCACACGAGCTGCAGAACGAAAGTTGCACCACTTTGCAACTTTCAACTATTTGCATTTGATAACTTTTTCCCCAAGTGAAAACTCGCCACCACGGGAAAATGCCTTTGAGATAGAAAAAAACCGAAAGATGTTATTATAGAGGGTCCCAATGTGATCTCATAGGATTAGACAAGAAGTTTCTAAGCATCACGGTATCCGAGTAACAACATGTTGAAGTTTGCAGTCATTTTATACTTTGGACCCTTAAGGGATTGATTTGGTTGAACATAGCTCAGAGTGATTCCACGTGTTTGGGTGTGAAAGAGGATGATGTCTAGTGTAAACATACCTATTTGGATGCATTGGAACAATCTATTTGGTCACACGAGTTGCAGAATGATATTTGCACCACTTTGCAACTTTGCATTGCTTGCATTTGACACTTTTTCCATCAAGTGAAAACTGGACACCACGGGAAAACCACTCCGAGATAACGAAAATCGAGAGAGGTTATTGTAGAGGGGACCAACATGATCTTGTAAATTCAGACGGAGATTTCGTAAGCACCACGTATTCTGAGTAATACCCCGTCAAAGATTGCTGCCCTTTTGCACTTTGAACCCTTAAGGGATCGAGTCGGTTGAACATAGCTCAAATCGATTGTGGTCTCTTTTCAATGGAATTAGGTGGGTAGAAGACTTAACTCCATTTTAATTTTGGTTTGGTTTGATTTCAAGTGATTTTGTGCATTTTAGAAGCGAATTATTGAGGGTCGGTCTATATACCATATTTTAAGAGAATCTTTTAGGTACTCTATTTTACTAAGGTGTCTTAAGAGGGTCGATGTCTATGTCAATAAACTCTTTCCTAACTTGTGAATGAAGAGGGTTTTGGTGTTTTTTTATTTTAGAGGGCTTATCACGCCCTAAAATTGGAGGAATTGGTGGTTTGGCAGACTGGTTAATGGAGGTTGTTTCAAAGTTGAAAATAAGCCAAGATTTAGTTTTGAGGGAAGGAAGGAGATTGGAATCCTTTTCTATTGTGGAAGTGAGTTGATTGCCTCCCTATATTGCTATCAGAATCACTTCTTTTCGTAGTCACTTTAAGTTTATAATTTTTGCACTTTTTCACATTGACAACTTTTCAATTTTTTCAATTTTACATCATTTTGACAAATATGCAACATGAGCTCCAAAATGACCCCAAAAACAACTAACATGACTTATTACATTATAAATTGGTCTAATATGACCTTATTCAGTTAACAAAAAACAAAACACAAAACTAGCTTAAGACTTCCATGAACCAAATTTGCTCAATAACCTTGGTGCCCCTGTGCAAAATTTCATTATTTCAATAAATCTCATTGCGATGCCTTAAGTAGTTTTTTTCTCACAGATCTTTTACAATGTCACTCATAGATTCGAGATTCTTTTATAATGTCTACATCATAGGTGTTTATTATGAGGTTAAATTCAAATGAGTAACTTGAGATTCCCTCACAAAGCTTCACACGCTCTTTTATAATGGCTTCAAATCAGAATTGAGATTTCTCAAGATCATCAAAAAAAGGATGTTGCATTGATTTTTTGGATGAGATTCTCTTCGATGGTTGATAAATCAACATTTTCTGCAAGGAGAGATGAATCAATTTTTAGTAGTTTACTTACAAATACGCAAAATAAAAGAAGAAAAATAAAGAGCATCCAAAATGGAAATGAAATGAAAATAGATGGAAGGCACTTACAGATAGGCATGAAAATCTCTCAACTTAGTCACTCCTCGTCATACATATTCACTGGGAGTTCCAAAGTACCTATTGCACACAACACCTCTAATGAATAAAATATATTAAAATTCCAAATGCTCTTATAATGTCTACATCATAGGTGATCATGATAAGGTTAACTTCAAATAAATAACTTGAAATTACCTCACCAAGCTTCGCACGCACTTTTGTAATGGCTTAAAAAAATAATTGAGATTTGTCAAGATCATCAAAATAAGGATATTGCATTACTTTTTTGGCTGAGATTCTCTTGGATGGCTCTTAAATCTACATTTTCTGCAAAGGGGCACCAATCAATATTTAGTAGGTTACTTACAAATAGGAAAAGTAAAATAAGATGATAGCATTAGCATCAAACAAATTAATGTGCATAAAAGTATAAAATTAATAAGAACCAATGTTTATATACTTACAAATTAATCCAATGAACCATCTGGGTCTGCTCTACTCTTTATTGTGTCAAGTATTGCCTCATGGTCAGACTCATGGACCTTCCACAAGGTCTTATTCAAAGGTCTACCCCCATATTTGGTCAAACGAACATTGGATTCCACAACAAGGTTCGAGTAATGAAGAATCTTATGATGCGTGTGAAAGTCCTCAAACAGCCATTGTTTAACAACTTTATGTGGGTACCTTCTAAGCCACGTTCCAGTACCCACAACTGAGCCTATAGGGTATTTGATTTTTTCTCCATCTATAACTAGGGCCTCCAGTTTCTTTTTGGCCTCAACACAATGACACAAGTAATAGTCCATTCCCTCTTCATTATCTTCATCTGCAATAACTGCATAAACATGCCCTGCATTGATATGTGCAGCAAATATCTTGAAAATAGTCAACATTATGAATACACTACAAAGTAAGATAACAATATGCAATTTCAACAACTAAGCAAGTAGATATATCACCTAGTTTAAATAGATCCGATACATGGTCAAAGTCGGTCGATGATTCTATCTATGTCAGTTTCAATGTCATCGGTAGGCAATATGTGTGAAGTGGGCTAACATAACTTGTCAACCATTTGTCAACCCACTCCCCTGACTCACAATCATTCCACTCTTGCATTGTACATGAAGAACAAAATAATTCCATCTTTCGTGTATCGATACTCCATGAACCTACATTTGAGCTAAGGAAATAGTGTAGCTCACTCGATCCTATTAGTGTACAACAGTCCTCATATGGTGCAATGCTAGTATCATCCATCAACTAAAAAAATATATGAACTGAAGATGTACCTTCATTACCTAGACCCATCGAAGCATTACACCACTTGACGATTGATTTTGCATCTATCAACTTTGCATTGTCTTTATACTTTAACTCTTCTCATGCTAATTCTCTTTTCACGTATGCTCTTGCACCATCATGCTCACCCTTTCCATGCTCGGCCTCACAAAAGTTCCACATATGTTGAACACCTGTAATGACATGTATCCTACACAACCAATAGAACATGCGTGAGTTCTTAAACTATGCAGTACAATTATCCGACCATATTATATGACGATCGTATGTTATGCCCCTCTAAGCCAAACCACTGTAGAACATCTGGAAGCAACTTTGCATGAACTTTGTAGAATGTGTGTGATCATCACTAATGTAAAAGTGGTACTCCCTCAATACCTTCCTTTGGTCCTTTGTACTATCAGATGCATGAATGAATGATATGTGCACAAACATCAAAACCTGTGTAGAGTTGTAATACTGTGATTGCACCTCATGTTGTGGTTGTAGAGTGTAGGTCTCTGCAAAGTCAACCACTGATACTATGCTGCCAACTAGAAAGGTGTTCTTGCATAGCTTGAATTGTGTGTCCAACCATCGGGCTCTATGGGTATGCATTGCATACTCAAAAAGTATATTGTCATGAAACATGGACATAAACTGATACACTAGAATCTTCTCAATAACCAAATCACACTTTTTTGTTTGAGACCCATCTTTTGTAGCATATGCCACTGTTTTATACTTCTTGAACTCTACTAGTTTTTGTCCCACCTCATCTGTGCTTTCCATATGTTGACATGCTAGCATACGTTGGAAGCCACCACAACACTCGCATGAACCATCCAAGCATGTTGTCTTGTAGAATATTTGGCCATCCTCTATTTCACATAAAAAAACTAATAAGAACTCTCTTGGAGATTTTGGTGGGGCTTTTATGCCACAATCCTGCAAAACATCGTTAGTATGAAAATCTAAACATATAGAACAATAAACATCATAATGGTTAGAGAATTCAATATGTAGTCTACAACAACAAGTAGTGCGTGTGTGATATATCTAGACATAAAAAAATTTAAGCATTTCAAAAAATCTTTGACAAATACTAATTTGAGGATAATCATTTTGAAATTTACGAAAAAATTGGGTTTGAGTCATATCTACAAAATGCTTTGGATGTGGCTCACAGTTCCAACTAACGATTCTCCTTATTACCACATCCCTTTGATTCAGAGATGGCCTTGTGTTATTCTTCCAATTATCTTCAATTAGTATTCTCAAGGCTTCAACAACTTCTTTATCTTTTTGTGGCACTCTCCCTGAGAATGTCCATAATTCATTTGAATTGATGCCCTAAATTCTTTGTTGCCTTTGAACGGCTCTTGATAAAGTTTCTCTACTAATTCTCATGTGTTCACTCATCTATTTAATGAGACAAGCTCTCTTTGTTTGAAAACTTACCAAAGTCAATGTAATGACACGTCGGGTGACATTATTATCCTTTGAGCATGAGGTTCTACCCACACTCTCATAAACATCCATTAGATTCTTCACAATAGTGTTTTCACTTGATGCATTCAATGTTCTCAACCCAAGAGTCTTCATGATGTTTCTATACTTTATACCCCGCATCATTTCAACATATAGTTGACATCTTACGGTCTCATTTAGCCAAGAGATGTGGTAATGTGGCATTCCATGATTGCAAGATAGGCTCAAAATGGAAGCATGGACAAGCCATGTGGTATGCACATCCATAATAAAGGATTGAGAAATGATGTCTTATTTTAGTTCCTGAAAACTTATATCATATATATGTGTATACAAAATGTGGAAGCATACATGGTGCAGGAGCACCATTGAATGTTTAAATTGGCTCATTCCACTCACTATGATTACTGTAATTAGTGGAATGGGCTTGCATCATCAATAAATAGGTGAGGAAATGTTGTTTGTGTGCAGGGGAGTTCTAAAAGGGTGTTGGGCATGAAGCCCTAGAGTGAAATTTTGAGTTTTCCATGAGATTTCGAGTGGTTTGGATATGCTAAAGTGTGTTTTGTGTTGAGGCAGCATGGTTTATTGTTGAATTGAGTTTGTGCAAGCCATTTTAGACCTGTTTGAAGTATTCATAAGATTGTGTGAGAGTTGGATGAGTGTTTTTCAAGAAACCCCTAGTTTCTTGGGTAAAAATGAGGGTTTTGTGATTTGACACTTTGGTGAGTGATTTTCTAAAAAAAATGGTGGAATCCTTGGTTTGATAACATATAGAATTTTTCCCAATGTATTTTTTTTTTTTGGAAAAGGATTTAAGATAAGGTTCTTTGTAAAAGAGGCCTAATTTGAGGCCTAGTTGGTGTAGAAATCCAGTTTTGATGAAGCTATAACAAAGAAGCTTATTGTGGCTTGTTGATGTGTTATTGTGTGCCCTATTGGGACTTTGAGAAGGTTTAGGTCTTGTTCTAAGAATACCTTCTCTAAAAGGTATACTTGGTTGAGTGAGTTAGCTATGCTATAAGGATGACTGTTGAATTGGTGAAAGTGAAGAATTCTATGAATTGTGAATTGTGAATTGTGAATTGTTGTTGTTGGTTGATTTTGTGTTGAGTTGTGTTACAGTGAAAAGGTTGATTGTTTATGTTTGGAAACTATTTAAAAGATGATGGAAAATATGTCTCAATGCTTGGTAGAAGTTAGAAAGGCTAACTTGTGGAATTTGTTGTTTTGAGCAAAGTTGACTCCTTGTGCAAAATGATGTTATAACTGCAAGAATTAAAGAGCCTAATGGATCAGTGGTTTTTGAATGTGTATTTGGTTTATTTAAATCAATAACATGTTGATTACAGTGTCTTGGATGTCTGGATAAAGGTTGGTAGCAAGAATCCACGATTTCTTGAACTATTTTTCCATGTAAGTTGCATTGAATAGTGAATTAGTGAATTAAGAAGGAATTGAATGGTTTTGAGTTTCTAATCAGGTTTATGCTATGTTACAATCAATTATATGATGGTTAATCTATTTTTCAGTCTGACAAAGAGTTGAAGCCAATTTCTAATCTGTTTTGGAAATATGAAATCAAGTGAAATTGAAGGATTTTTATGAAAAGATGATTGAGTTTGTTGGTTGATTTTCTCTAGTTTAAGTTAGGGTCAGAAGTACCCTTGATGATTTGTGGATCTTGGTAAATGCTCTACATCAGGTTTAAAAATTTAATTGGCAAGTGTATATAATTGTGTAATTTAAAATGTGCATTGACAACCTAAGGTTATAATGACAAACAAACAATGATCAACATGGAATATGCAAAATATAAAAAAATGAAAGCAAGCCATAATAGACTGAAAGAAAATGTATAAATACTTCACATTCCTAAAAAACCAGAGCTTCAAATGGAGGAGTTCAACCCAATTATAAAGCCTTTGATTCTTCTTTCTTCAAACTCCTCAACAATTTGACTTTTTCAAAAGCTTGTTCCCCTCCAAACTTCAATTGTATATCACTTTTGAATGGAATTCAGACTTGAATTGATATTATATTCCTTTCAATGTGAAAAATTTTCTATTTCATGCAAAGGTGTTGGAAAGATCAGGAAAAAGGTGGTGGAATATGAAAAACACACATGCACACTTCACAACATCATCACAAAGCATCTTTTTGTCATCGCACGCGCAAAACCAAGAGAATATGTAGAATGTGGGCCTTGAGATCATGGGTATATTGAGATATTTTACCATTTTTAGTGCAAGACAAAACACGCTTGTGTTATAACGTGAGTGCGTTATTTCTTTCTAAAATGGTCATATCTCTACTTCTTCAAAATACACTCGTGTTATGTGAAAGATGTTTTTTTTAATAGATTTATTTTCTCTCTTTGTCTATACCCTCTACCCTAATTCTATATCTCTCCTTGTACCCTTGTAGTAGAGGAGATAGAGGTGAGTGTGTGTGTGTGAGAGAGAGAGTAGGAGAGGAAGAGGGAGGGAGAGGAGAGATATATAGTAGATAGGGAGGGGGTTGATGGTTTAAGGGCATAGGGTTAAGGGTTTACAGTTTAAGGGTAGAGGGTGTAGGGTTGAGAGAGAGAGAATGGGAGAGAGAGGGAGAGAGAGAGAGAGAGAGAGAGTGGCAAAGATGGAGATAGAGAGCAAGGGAGAGGAGGGGGGAGAGTGGGAGAAAGAGAAAGTGGGAGAGGAGAGTGGGAGGGAGAGGGAGAGTGGGAGAGAGCGAGAGAGGGGGAGAAAGAAGGAGAGAGAGGGGGGGAGAGGGAGAGTGCCAAGATAAAGAGAGTGGGAGTGATTGAAAAAAAAGAGAGACCAAAGAGAGGGAGAGGGGGTATGAGGGAGAGATTTGAGAGAGAGGGAGGGAGTGGGAGAGAGATAGAGGGTCGAGGGTTAAGGGTTTACAGTTTAAGGGTAGAGGGTGTAGGGTTTAGAGAGAGAGTGGGAGAAAGAGAGAGTGGGATAGAGGAAGAGAGAGAGTGAGAGAGAGAGAGCGGGAGAGATGAAGATAGAGAGGGAGAGGGAGAGGGGGAGAGGGAGAGAAAGAGTGAGAGAGGGGGAGAAAAAGGGAGAGGGGGTAGGAAGGAGATATTTGAGAGAGAGGGAGTGGGAGAGAGATAGAGGGTAGAGGTTTAATAGCTAAGGGTTTAAGGGTTAAGGGTTAAGGATAGAGGGGAGAGAGCTAGGAGTGAGAGAGACCAAGGAGAGAGAGGGGGTAGGAGGGAGAGTCTCAACCCTTAAACCCTCTACCCTCTACCTTATAAACACTTAAACACTTAACCCTTAAACCCTGATCCCTCAACCCCTATATCCTCTTAATCCCTCAACCCCTATACCCTCTTAATCCCTCAACCCTCAAATCTCAACCTTCAAACCCTAATACCTCAACCCATATACCCTCTTTATCCCTCAACCCTCAACCCTCAACCCTCAACCCTTAAACCCTAATCCCTCAACCCCTACACACTCTTAATCCCTCAACCCTTAACCCTCAACCTTTAAACCCTAATTCATCAACCCCTATACCCTCTTAATCCCACAACCCTCAATCCTCAATCCTTAAACACTAATCCCTCAACCCCTATACCCTCTTAATCTCTCAACCCTCGAACCTTAAACCCTAATCCATCAACCCCTATACCCTCTTATTCCCTCAACCCTTAAACCCTAATCCCTCAGCCCCTATACTCTCTTAATCCCTAAAACCTTAACCCTCAACCTTTAAACCCTAATCCTTCAACCCCTATACCCTCTTAATCCCTCAAGTCTCAACCCTCAACCCTTAAACCCTAATCCCTCAACCCCTATAAATTCCTCTTTAACTTCAACCCTCAATCCTCAACCCTAAACCCTCAATCCCTCAAACCCCCTGGTACTCTCAATCCTCAACCCTTAAACCCTAATCCCTCAACCCTTAAACCCTAATCTCTCAACCCTTATACCCTCTTAATCCCTCAACCCTCAACCCTCAACCCTTCAACCCTAATCCCTCTACCCCTCTACCCTCTTAATCCTTTAACCCTCAACCCTCAACCCTTAAACCCTAATCCCTCAACCCCTATACACTCTTAATCCCTCAACCCTTAACCCTCAACCCTTAAACCCTAATCCTCAACCCCTATACCCTCAACACTCAACCCTAAACCCTTAAACCCTAATCCC
>CM021104.1:119864304-119920898 GCA_007115665.2 Sequoiadendron giganteum | reverse complement strand
TCCATCTCTCTCTATGTCCCTCCCACTCTCTCCCACTTCCACTCCCTCTATCTCCCTCTCTTTCATGTCTCTCCCTCCCACCCCCTCTCTCTCTCTCATGTCTCTCCCTCTGGCAACCTACCTAGGTAGCTCTCTCTCTCTCCCCTCTCTTTATCTATCCCTCCCACCCTACCTAGATAAGTCCCTCTCACTCCACCCCCATATTTCTCTACCTCTATCAGGTCACTCCCTCCCACACCCTCTCCCTATCTCAGGTCTCTCACTCACACTCCCTTTCTCTCTCACACTCCCTCTCACTACCTAACTCTCAAGTATCTCCCTCTCACCCCCCCTCACACTCTCAAGTCTCTCCCTTTGGCATCCTACCTACATAACTCTCTCTTTCTCTTTGTCTCTCTCTCCCCCCTCACACTCTCAAGTCTCTCCCTTTGGCACCCTACCTACATAACTCTCTTTCCCCATGTCTCTCTCTCCCCCCTCACTCTCTCTCTCCCTCCCTCTATCCCTCCCACCCTACCTAGTTAAGTCCCTCTCACTCCAACCCCTTCTATACCACTCCCTCTCTCTTAAACTCTCACTTCTACCCCCTCTCTCTCTCTCTCTCTCTCTCTCTCAAAATTCTCCCTCCCTCTAAAGACATACGTAAATACATACATACATAAAAGCATAATACATATGTACATACAATCTTACATCCATACAAACATACATACATACATGTGTCGATACAATCTTACATACATATAGGCATACATACAGGCATACATACATACATACAAGCATGCATACATGCATACATGCATACATACAAACATACAAATATATCAGCATATATTCAATAGAGTGGAATTTGACATAAAGGAATACATAACGTGAGCGCATTATAACGTGCTCGTCTTATGTCTTGGTTGACTTGCAGAAGCAAAAAATCATATCAAAACTAAGATATAACGCGAGTGCATTATAACGCGCTTGCATTATATCTTGCTTTGGGAATCCCCAAGCCTTAGGATTGGTATTTTCCTTGGAATACCAATCCAAAGGATTGGAGGGCATTCCCAATGACCAGAGACATTTTTTTGCAAGTTCTACAATATTTCACATAATCGAGTTCGTGCTCACCGTCAAGATTGCACGTGGTGCAATATAAAACAAATTGAACATCTGGGTAATGTTACGTTCTCTCTTAGCTATCCAACGATGTAATTTTTTTCACTTTCTAACAATGTTAAGCCTTTCATCCATTTTTTTTTTGTTTTTATGTCTTTTTTTTGCCAAAAAACAGTGTTTGGTATTTTTTTCATTATAAATTAATTGCTCATCCAAATTTCAAATAAATTACATTTTCAGAAACTAGACTTCATTCTAGAATTTTTTTTTTTAAAAATCAATTATTTTCCAAAATTTGTTGGGGTAGCACGGCCAAAATTATGTTTTTTCAAGAAGTGTCCACTTTGAAAATTAGTTAAAAATCAAATGTTCTTTAAAAAATTATCAAAAAAATCATGCATCAACTACATATTGTTAGCTAACTTCTGACTGTAGCGATTTTAAAAATACTAAAAAAATTACATCGTGCTAGGGTCGTACAAGAGTTGCTATGTTATGTTTTTCTGACAAAAACAACACCAATTTGTGTACGTCCCTCATTTGAACCTCTTAATCTTAACCATTTTAAAAATAAATTAGTAGTTTAGAAAGTAGACTCAGAGCACTTCGATCCTTGTTTTTGTTCTATCTCAAAATTTTAAGTGTAACTATCCTCAATTTCACGTCCAAGGTCAGTATTTCCTAATTTCAGAAAAAATGTGTCCACTTAAGTTCCCTTTTTGGGAACCATCTTGGTGCACTTACCCATATATATATACCATTTATGACCATTTCATTATAATTTATTTGACTTGGTTTATACATTATTGTTATCATTTTGATTCAAAACCATATAACATAAAACACTAAAATTCCCTTTTAACAAAATGCTTAAACCTAGACTCAATTAGGTTAGACTTAACCTAAGGACTCGGTTCAACACAACTCAAATAGTGTAACATGTTTTTCCGAAGTCTATATTCCTCTCTCTGGTGATACTCTCCCTCTCTCTAGAAGGAAAAATAAAGCCCTGCATAATAATTAGACATCATACAAATAGTCAGTCATTATAAATCACGACATAATCATAATTTTGATTCAATAGGATATAATCATCAAAATTCAAATACATTTCATTGCATATAATTTCATCAAAACATTAAATAACATAATGCAATCATCAAGTATTAGATTGATTTTTAACGTAACAGTTAAAAGTAACTTGGTAAAACAAAAATGGGGTGTAACAAAGGAATTGTAGATGAAAATGCTCATGTGTGAAATGATAATAAAAAGATACTTAGCCCTGTATGGTGGAAGGTTAGTGTTGTCACATGAAATTGCACCCTGCTAAGCATAGGCTCGGCATTACAATTACACAATGGAGCTAACCTCAAGGTGTGGGACCTTATAGTTGAGGTTAGATCTTCAAAGAAGGTTGAATTCCTCTCTAATCTAGATGCAAATATGTTGGTCCAACCCAACATATGAAATTCGATTAGTAGTCTTATTCTACCAACTCAAAGAGGAAAAGGGAGAGAAAGAATTACATAAAATGGGGAAAGGGAGGTGATACACCTAAATTAGATTTATTTCTTCCTGCTTAGAACAACACAATGCATCAATAAAATAGTCAAAAGGACTTGCATAGTTCTCTATTTTACCAGTTTCGAAGGGTGCCATATGGAGGTTAGGGTTTGACAAGATACTAGAAGGGAAGAAAAGATTCACAATCAACACCTATAAACAAAGTTAGCATATAGACATAGAAAATTGAAAAAATCCACTTAGACATGAAGGCAAGACATATCTACACAACATATCCAAAGGAGAGGAGAGGTATAATAAATTTAATTAATACAAATACATAAGTCTGTTTACAGTTGCAAAATGCATAGAACTACAATGTCTGTCAGAGAAACTAGGAAGAAACTCTACAAAAGAACCCAAACTGGACCTTTATTTCAAAGAGAAAACTCCAAAAAATGTGCTAAGGTGCAAAGGACAAAGGGGAAACTCTTGCCACCACTAGAAACCAACCACATGAAGACATCTATCCACAAAATCAAAATTAAGCAACCAAGGAAGTGTGTAGAACATTCTTTGAGCACTGACCATTCCTTCACATTGATGATTTCTGAGCATGAGTGCAAAAGGATGAAAATCACCCAAAAAATCTACATTCTAAGGATGGAACTCTGACAAAAAGAGAACCTACAACTAATAAATGAGGTATGGGATGTCAATTTTCCTTGGATCCATGCTCAAAATAATTGAATGCCATCTTTGTAGCCTTAGAAGCTGAGATTGGACATTTTAGAAGAGTCACTCAACATTAATGGCGTTTACGAGCTGAAAACACGCTTTCGACAATATCATTAGAGTTACAAGGTCAAGCTAATCATTGAACTAATGAATAAGACATTAAATCATTCACAACCTCTAAAGGCTATCATTTTAGGTGTCAAGCATTCGGGCTACAAGGAAATGCTTGTCAAAAATTTGGAGAGAAGATCACTCTTGATCTCAAAACCACAAAGAGAAGAAATTCATCAGGTGTCGGGCATTAGGCCTACCACCTATCAAAGGAGAGGAAGAGGGGCACCAAGAGTCCAAGAGTTGGTGAAAATATTTGGAAGAATCTAGGGTGAAGGGAGAAGTTGGCAATCGGGGATCAGGAATTATGGTTAACACTTGCTAAAAAAGGAAAGAGCTTAAGGAGAGAGCCCAATGACTGACAATCAATGAAAAGGACTTAGGTGAATGTGAAGGGTAGATTTTGGGGGTCAGTAGTCAGGAGGAATTTTTATGGGAGTGGGTTGAAAAGAGGTAAGTGAGCAAGGAGAAGACCAAAATCCTGAATTTTGAAAAGGGAAATTCCTTAGACAAATTCTTCATAAGTAATGAGGAAGGCGTCATAGTCAATAGCAAAAACAAGATGGAAAGAAAGTAAGTGAAAGTTTGAAAGATCAAAAGACTATACTTGGGTATCAAATATTCCCCTTTTCCTTCCTTTTCAACCCCCATTAAGAACCTCAAGACCTTGTCAAATAAACAGGAGGTTTTGTGAACCCTCATCAAAGCCAACAGTGGTTTTGAAAACCACCAAAATTGTCGATGAAATACTTAACTTTCTTTTCATCCTAATTCCTTTTTGTCAAAATGAAAACTTTGAGAATCTTGGCGCCTTCTCACTTTATCCTTCATTTCTTGATTTCCCTCCTATTGATTTGTTCTCGATCCTCATGAAGCACTTCAAAACTTTGTTAGAGAAATGGGAGGTTCGAAAAACCTTCGATGGAGCCAACGACAGTTCAACAAACCACCAAAATCATTGATGATTTTATCCTCCTTTGGTTGCCTTTGAAAACTTAAACTTTACCCTTGCTCTAACCCATTTGAAAGAACTTTAAAGTATTTTTGGAAAAGGGAGAGATTGTGAGAACCTTCGTTGGAGACGATGGTTCGAGGAACTACCAAAATCGTTGATTTCAAACACTTAGCTCTCTTTTCATCCCTTCCACCTTGCTCATCACTTGGAACTCCACACAGAACCTAGAACCAATATTATTGGTTGGAGCTCTGTCGAAGCCGACATTGGTTTGAAGAACCTTTATTAGTGTCAAAGGTGGTTTGGAAAACCATAGAAAACTCTGATTGGCTATAACAGAAAATTTTGATCCAAACCTCATCAAATATACAATCTTGGACACCTATTTGGGCATACTATTAGATGGATAAATCAAGACATCAGAAACTTAACCAAATTTAGGAAATATGTAAGTTGGGTTTTGGGTTTTGGTTAAGGCATTAAAGTCTTACAGGTGCCTACAACAAGAAAGAACAACAACATGGCCCATTTCAAATCTCTTAGGTCGATTATCACTGATGGGCCATGAAGGGGGCATGAAAATTTCCAATAGTTAGACATACCCATTAGTTTAACAAGACACAAATCAACAAGTTTGTGTTCCAATACAACATGTAGAGGCTCCTTGATGTGTTCATGATTATCCTTGCTATGAGAAACAATAGAAATAGTCTCATTGACCCCATTTTCCAAATGTGACATTGATGGTATGTCATTGGAATAAGGAGGGTTATAAATACAATGATGTAAAGATAGATCTTCCAATAAGGATAACTCATATTTGTACAAACAAGCACATAAAACTAAAAATGAAGGATGGATCTTGCAAAACACTCATCCTTTGATATATGAAAGTAAGCCATCATAAAATAAACCTTGAAGCTCATCATCCTCATATGTGAAATTAATATTAGTAATTAAATGATTAAATCTCAACACAAAATCATTAACTAGACCTTGTTCATCTTTCTTGTATTGCATGAGCTTTGTAGCAATTGTCCTAGGTTCAATATTGTAAAGTTTTCTTTTTAATAAAAGCACTAGAGAAATTCACAAAAGAAATGTTGGAAGCATGTGCCAAATAATAAAACTATGTGAATGTGTGACAACTCAAGCTTGTTGGAAACAAACTAGTAAGAAAAATTTCCTCATATATACAATAAGTAAAGCATGTAGTTTAGGATTATTGCAAATGTATCAATGTATCACCTCTATCATCATACTTTATAAAAGATGGTGTCACAAATCCACTTGGTGAAGGATAAGTTAGATGTCATGTGACAAAGGATTATGCAATATCTTATTTTTAAATATTTATTGATAATCATTAGTACATGTGTCTAGATGGCCCAATCTACTCATGTGGAGCTCCAATAATGTGAAATATTGTGCTCAATATGAAAATAGCTTGATGTACTAGTGTTTGAGATAAGTTGCTAGATAGTTGCATATTATCCTAACAAAAGCCAAGTAAAAACTATAAGTGATCCTCATATGGTTGTTCTTGTTGATGAATGTCTAAGTCATGTATTTTCTCAATGGAAATGAGGATTTTCCATAATTACTCATATACATCTAATGAAAGAATAAAGAATCATAAGAAAAATCTCCATGGTTATCAAAAAGGGCTATATCCATGATTCTTAGTAATATCCATGAGATCCCCTAAGGAAGAGTAACTAGAATATGAGGAATGAGAACCACAAAAAACACTTATTCTAGTGTCGTAATAAACCAAATTTATCATGGATCAAATATTTTTCATCCACATCATGAAAATAGGACTATCATAAGCTGCATAGGGGGAATCAACATCGGGTGAAGGTGAAGAAAATAAGGTGGATCATATGAAGACAAATCACCAATGATAGAAGAACTATGATCATCATAAATCTAATCACTAGGATAGGAATCATATATAGACAATCCTAAAGAGAATGCATTTTGGAGAGGTTCATCAAGAGCATAACCATAAAAAATACATAGTTAGCATGGACGAAAGAACACCATTATCATATATCAATGAAGGTGAAACATGTGAATTGATCGAGCACACAACACTAGGCTCCTCAAGGAAGGATGAATCAAGTGAGGCACATATAGAGGAGACTTATTGTAAGATGCATAAAAGATAAACTCTCTAGGTAAACCATCATCATGCAAAGGAAGATTTCTAGATGTATCATGATAGATTAGGGCTAATGTGTCATAATCATTTATCTCACCAGATATACAATCATGATGATTCATTGAGACAAACAAAGTATAATCCTCTAATATGGATGGAAAATGACATGCATAAGGTTTTTGAAGAATAAAATTTTAGCCAAACATTAGAATTTTGTGCATGGAACCTATACGATATTCTATGTCATAAAGAAAACATCATTAAGATAAAATGGTGACAATAAAGAAAGTATGCACATAGCTCATAATCCATGATGTAAGCATGAAGGGAGTCCTAAAATAAAGATTTGTGAGGATCCATGGTAAAATATATAGCAATGAAGCCCAATCAAAGTGTAGAGGATAAGGATGAAAGTGAAAGAAAATAATCAAGGCACAAAACCCTAGTCAAAATTAAAATAAAAGATACAGTAATTAGAAATATCAAATAAAAAAAATAGAGATTAAAAAAATCCAAAACACTCAATTAATATGCTAGAGGGGTTCAAATACTAGGTCACCAAAAATGTAAATAAATAAAATGCACCTTTATATATATTTCCTACCCGAGGATAAGGGGTTGAAATTGATTGTGATATTGTAACAATTGGATAAAATTTAAACAAATAAAACAAAGTTTCTTGTCTCAATACTCAATGTTGATTAGGATGTGCCTAGTGTCGCCAATTAATCTTTCAAAGTTCTAGAAAATCAAAATCTACCAAATGATTGCTTCAAGGATCCTCACAAGTATGAAACTTACCCTAATCTACAAATTTGAACTTGATGCATGAGTAAAAACTTTGCTAATTTTGGCATTTGTGATCTTCTCACCTTGATTTCTATGACCTACAACACTTGATTGGTGATTTTTACGAACACCTTTGGGGAGTTTTCTAGGCAAGGATTATTCTCCTTAGGTCAAACCCTTGGATGGATCGATTTAATGGCTTGGAACAAAGATTGAAGACAACAAGCAAACATGTATAATATGCCCTAGATGTTGATGCAAGCAAGTAGTGTAGTAATGATGTTTTGGTAATTCTCTTTGAATGATTATGCGATAAGGAACCAAAGCCAGTTAATGATCTCTAAGTGTGTTGAAGGGAATTAGGGTTAGTCCTTAAATACAACTCTAAAGGACACAAATCAAATGTTGTGTACTTCAAGTTGGCACATAATGACCTCTTTGGAAGAGGTTGCAAAGGGTCCAAACTTTAATTTAGATATTAAAAGTTTGGGGTTTATTTTTGTAAATTATTAAAATGGTCTAGGTTAATCCCACAAATTGAAAAATGAGCTTAGGTGGGAAATTGATAAACTAAGGATAAAGACAAGTACATGGAAGTGAGTGTCAATGGAATCAAATAAGGCTTAGGTTATGTACTAACTTTGAGAAAAAATGTCACTTACATACTTTTCATTATATAAGAAGTAACAAATTCAAAATGAACTCAAAAAAAAAAAAAAAAAATACAAGGTATGAAATTTTCTCCAATTAAATTTATTAAATAATCGTGTTTTTAATCATTTTAAGGTATAAGCCACCACACTTCTCAAACTTCACATTAGAAAAGACTATAATTTAAGAAAAAGATTTGATAGAGATAGTTGAATTCACTAGTTGTGAACATATTTAATATTAAAAACATTATTTTACTTCAAAATGCTAGTAGGGGAAAACCCCCAATTGCCGCCCACAATCCAATAACCATTCACTCCATGCTCACCTGACCCCCCCAATAACCGTTTATATTTTAGTCATTACATTGTTTTAATTATGCCAATAAAAATTTACAAATTACACCAATATATGTTCACTACTAAATGTGTAGTTGACAAAAAAAATTAAAACACATTGAAAACTATTGAAAACACCTTTTTAACTATTGAAAAAACTTTAAATTTTTGTGGTTTTTTATTGTTTGTCTAATGAACAGGTACTGGCGAAGTGGTAAAGATGTATGGGGTGAAGGTTTTAAAACACCCTTTTTGAACACTTTTCTCTTTACGGGTTCTACAAGGCGCGTTTTAAATACCTAGAAGCCAATTTTTTCTTTTTAAGGTCCTAACTCGCTTATGAAGAAGCCCAAAAAAAAAATTGAAATCGGACCTAATTTGCACTCTGCACGAATGCGCGAAGTTAGCCCTGACGGTTACTGGTACGTTTCCCCTATTTTGGCTTTGCCCTCAGGCAAAAGATACATATGGTCTTCAGAATCCATTTCTAAATATCAACAAGAGGAGATAGGGAGATTGGGGAGGTGGTGTGTGTAAAGGTCGAGTGTGTGAGGCTGGGGAGGTTTTGCTTGGTGAGGGTTTTCCCACCTTGTCATGGAGGAGGCTCGACCCTCCTCCACGTTTGAGCATTATTCTCTGTTAGTACGACCCTCTTTGCCCTCTGCTTGCCTTTATTTTCATTCTCTTTCATTTGTCGTGGGTGTGACTAGTTTTCATTTCTGTTTGGATTGGTTTTTTTTGCTGCATGTGTGGTAGTTAAAATCTGGTGTTTTAATTATGGAGGGGGATATGGACCCTCCAGATGAATTAATAAATGGGCATGAAAGGGATAGTGCAGACAATGTGCAAACAAAATCTTTTAGGGACATTGTTGCAAGTGAAAGAAATTGTTTGCCACAAGGTGCTAAATTCATGGTTGAAGGAGTAGAAGATGTCAATTGCTCGAGAGGGGAGGAGCAAGGTAAGCACCCTATGAATCCCCCCAAAAAAGCGATCTTGATTCTGAATAAGGTGCTTAATAATGCAATTTCAATTGAAGATAACAAGCTTTCAAAAATTGCAATCTTTTTCATTGTCGTGGACACTGCTAGGGTTCCAGCAAGAAAATGTATGGATGAGTGGTTTCACAATGTGTGGGAGAAAAAATTAGGGTTTCAGTTTAATTACTGTAGAATGGTGCAAAAAATATTGTTTGTAATCTTCTTTAAAAATGCTAAAGCTCAAAAGGAAATAATTAGGAAGCAGTTCTGGCATGTTGGCAAAACAATTTTCCACGCCCTAGTGTGGCTTCTAGAAGCCCTAGATGAAGAAGCCCTAGCACTTTTCAATCCAAGATGGTTGGTAATTAAACATGTCCCACCTAGATTATGGAAATTTTTTCTGCTCTTGTTGAAGCCTTATGGAAACATCATTAAATTAGACGACACCCAAACATCACTTTCACATTTGAATGCAAGGGCGTTGGTTTCACTATACCTGGGGGTTGATCTCCCTGAAAGGCTAGAAATCAAGCTTTAAAATGTAACATTTACTTGCGACATTGAAGACCTAGGAGGGCTTAATGCTTGATACCTTTGCAGGAAAGAGGGGCATATTAGAAGAAATTTCCCTCTATTCAAAAATAATAATAATAACAGCTTTACCCCAGTTGGAGGGAAAAATAAAAATGTTCCTCCCTCGACAAATTCGAAGGGGTCAAGGGAATTGTAAATAATGCGGTGGAAACTAAAGATTATAGTCCCAACCCAGATACAGTTACAAATTATTCCCCCCCAACCCTAAATTTGTTGATGGGGAAAATGCAATAACCTAATTCAAATTGGGGCGGAGGAAAAAATGCAAGATAATTCGAAATGTGGTTCAGAAAGAATTGCCAACCAACTAGAAACCCTAATGCAAGAAATAAATAAATCCTTCCCTAATGAGGGCGTGGAGGAGGAAGGCCTATGTCAAGATGAAACTAATAATCATTCAAGTTGTATCTATTTTCCTTTCCCTAATGAGGCAACGAAATTTGCAGAAAATGGTAGATTGAATGGATAACAATTAGCATTATTAAAAATCAGACAAAATAGCAGGCTAAAACATGCCAAAGAAAAATCAATAAAGGAAATATACACCTTTAATTCCAAATATTTTAAGGAAGAAAATGGTCTAAACAAATTTGATCCTAAACAAGATGTAATTGAATCTGATATAAGCAAAATAGACACACCCACGCATGTAAAAAATATGGTCAGTGAATTTGAAAGACAAAAACCATGTCTCGTTCCCCAATCTCCTGAGGGTGTGGTGAATGAAGGACAACCCAATGTAAACTGGGAGGGAGCAACAACACTAGTAATGAAAAAGTGGGTGAAATTGAGGTTCCCCAACAAGCAATGGTTTCTCTTAACATTCTTGATGAAGTGGCAACCTCTGATGGCATGGTATCACAACCAGAGTTGGAATCTATCGAGGATGTAGGGGAGTTCTCTACTAAGGAAACCATAGAAGGGGAGGAGGTCCCCATGGATGCAATAATGAAAAAAAACAAGAAGTATAGAAAGAAAGTCTTGGAGACCAACAGACCCAGTGGGGGCAAATATCCACCTGGCAAAAGGAAAGAGGAAAAAAATAGTGGGGTCATCCTAGTGCCCACTGCCAAGAGAATAGAGGTAGAGAGCAAGCTTCCTAAAAAAATTCACAACTTCAAGTGCGATAAGCAGCCCCCCCTCGCCCCCAAAGAACAGTCTTAATGAATATAAACTATATCTCATGGAATGTGAGGGGATTAGAATCACTAGATAGGAAACATATTGTGAGAGGATTCCTAGCCTAAAGGAAACAAAAGGATGTAGTTCTCCTTCAAGAAGTAAAAGCTATAGGATTTACTTTGGAAACCAATCTGAAAATCATCTAGGGAGAGGCCTCACAATTTGTCACCAAACATGAAAAGGGAAAATGAGGTGTTGCGATCCTCTTGGCCAAATAATGGGCTCAATTTGTGTCAGAATTTGGTGCTTCTCCATGTAACCATGCAGACTAGGTCACCATAAAAAAATGGAAGCTTGTTTTGGTATTTGCTTTATCTATGCCCCGAATGACTATAAGGATAGGGTTCAATTGTGGAATTGGTTGTGTAATCTGCAAGACATCCCATGGATCTTTGGAGGTGACTTCAACTTTGTGGAGAGAGGGGAAGACAAATGAGGAGTAAACCTGGATTGGAAAGGAAATGAAAGATTCTTTTGGCAAATAATGAAATCCAAGCCGAAAATTGAAGATCCCATTATAGGACAAAAATGGGAATGTACTAGTATCTGGTTCACTTGGTGCAATGTCCAAAAGGGGGGGAGAAGGATCTATTGTAGACTGGACATGTTTTATATGAACAAGGCCTTCTTCTCAATGGAGCCAGTGAAGGAAGCATGCAGTGTAGAGGTAATTCCCTATACCCTCTCTTATCATCACCCCATTAGGGCGAAGTTTTGCCTCAAAGAAGGTTTGGAAAAAGTGAAAGGTACAGGGGAAGGATTCATCCTCAATACCAACCTGCTAAAAGATAAAGATTGCAAAAATGTCATTGAGTTATTAAGGCTAATTAAACAATGGATGTTTAAAAGATTGTTCCCTATTGATAGATGGGAAATGAATGTGAAAGGCTAGAAGACCCTCTTCCAAAAAATATGGAAGAAAAGAGCTATGGATAGGAGAAGGGAAGAAGCTCTTCTTCAGGATGAATTGCTTAAAGCTGAAACCAATCTACAAGAAAATCCAAAAGATGAGAACCTGACCAATAACTTAATCATGGCTAAGAACAGCCAAAGGAAATTTCAGGTTGTTAAGGTTAAAGGTCTAAGGGTTAGAGACAAGATGAAGTGGCTTGAAAATGGTGACAAGGGCACCAAATTTTTCTTTAGATACATCAAGGAAAAATAGGCAAGAGAACAAATTGACCAGATCTGGGCTAATGGCATATCTCTATCAAACCAAGATGACATAAGAAAACAATTTTTTCAGTTTTATAAGAATCTTTTCACTTTAGAGGGGGGCAGTGATGCCAACTGCAAGGCTAAGGAGCACATAAGATAGATCATCCCTAAAAGAATCAAGGAGGATGAGGCGGAAAAACTTGGAAAAGGGATCTCAAAGGATGAGATAAGGAAAGTCATTCATTCACTAAAAAACGATAAATCATCGGGGGCAGATGGCCTCTCTACTGAGTTTTATAAGACCTTTATTGAGTGCATCTATGATGATTTGTACTCAGTGTATAATGATGCCTTGGATAGAGGCATCTTGGGCAGTAACATAAACAAGGGTGTTATTAAACTAATCCCAAAGGAGGGTGATAGAACCTTAGTCAAAAGTTAGAGGCCAATCACCCTCCTAAATGTCTCTTATAAGATCCTATAAAAAATTCTAGCAGGAAGAGCGGCAAATATCTTTCCCTCCTTCATAAACACCACCCAAACAAGCTTCATTAAGGGAAGATACATTCTAGAAAACCTTATCACTAGCTGGGAAGCTATGGAATGGGCAAAACAAACAAAGCAAGAGGTTGCAATGCTCCTTTTTGACTTTGAGAAAGCATATGACAATATTGAATGGTCTTTTATAATAATGGTCTTGGAGGCTTTTGGGTTCCCCAGCTCCTTCAGTCGCATGGTTAAAACTCTATTATAGGATGTAGTTGCACAAGTTGATGTAAATGGAACTCTCACAAAGGAGTTCACCCTAGAGAGGTCAATAAGGTAGGGATGCCCCATTGCCCTATCACTCTTTGTCATTACTTTTGATGTGTTGCATTATCTGTTAAGGGATGATATCTCCTCTCCTATGGTTAAGGGTATCACCCTGCTTGGAAATAAGGAACTCATTAACATACATTTTGTTGATGACACATCAATTTTAATTAATCTAGAAGAGAGAAACATGGGCAACCTCATGGGTAAGCTTGAACCCTTTTTCCAAGCATCAGGTGCAAAAATTGCACCTACTAAATCTTGCTTACTAGGATGGAAGGAAGCCCCCCTAGATTGGCTAAGGAAATTTGATCTTCAATGGGGAGGACCTCGGAAATTGGTAAGGTATCTTGGCATCCCTTTTGCCATAGACCCAAACTTGAAGGAAATGTGGCTTTGGATAAAGGAGAAAATTGAATGAAAAAATGACAAGTGGAACAAGCAGTAACTATCTTTGGTAGGAAGGCTACAGGTTTGCCAAAAGATACTATCCTCTTACAACATTTACTTTGCTTCTATTTGGTTCTTTAGCTTCTATTAAATTAATGATATCCATAAAAGGATAAGGAAATTTTTGTGGTTTGATGGGAAAGGCAATAGGAAAAGGCATGTTGTAAAATGGGAGTGGTGCTCCATTGCCAAATCAAGAGGGTGATTGGATCTGAAAGACCTGAGACTACAAGGAATTGCATTGGCTTCGAAATGGATAATTTGAGCTTTGGATGGGAAGGAACCCTAGAAGATCCTCATTTGACAAAACATTTTGAATGCAGTTCCCAAAACAGCTAAATCATGGAAACTTCTATCGTTCAACGATATCCATATTAGTGCTCACCCTATAGCCCCTATAGGTTTCTAATGTTTTAAAAACTATTTGGAAGGCATGGGAGACTATTAAGAAGAATATAACTAATTTCCACTTCATCAAGAATGGTAATAGCACCATTATGGCTCATAGGTCTATTTGGTGGAACCTAGAGCATAAAGACAAACCCCTTGCCTTAATTCAAGGTTGTTCAACCAAGAGTTGGGTGCAAAAAGGGATCAGATGTTTCAATGATATCCTAAAATATGGTAAACTAAAGGAATGGAATGCCCCCGGAGCAATTGGGGGACATATACTGTCTTAAAAGAGGCCTGCAACCACATTCAATTTCTTGTCGAGGTTGAATCTGATAACTTGCAATATCAATAATTTCAATGGCAAGATGGTAACTCATTAATGAAGACAAATGCTAAAGCTATATACTACCTGCTAAAAAAACAAGTTGATGTAATTGAACATACTAATAAAATATGGGGAATTAATCTAAACAGAAGCCAATGGCAAAAAAATATTCAAAAGAATTGGATAAAAGAAATGGAGCCAAAAAAAGCTTGCTTTAGGTTGTTATTGATACTACAGAAACTGCCTTTTAAAATTGAGCATACTGATATTGATATCTGCAATTTGTGCAGGGTACCTGAAACAATTAAGCATGTTTTTTTTTAATGTATCTTTGCTAAAGAAATCTAGAATCTTTTTTGTAATGATCAAAATATATGGGGGAATAATGGTGAACCTATGCCTGATAAAATCCTATTTGAAAAAGATAGTAAAATGAAAAAGGATCTTTCATTATTTTGGTTATGTCTTTCCACTAAAATCCTATGGGCTATTTGGAAAGCTCGAAATGAAGACAAGTTCAAGGGGCACAAGAGGGTACTTACTGAGTCTTGCAAGAGACTCACACTATACAATGTTGCCATGCAAGTGTACATAACAATAGAGTTGTCAAAGGAGAAATTTTGGAGGTTCCTTGAGTAGAGAACAATCGACATCGACATTCAAGAGGCAAAATATGGTCATACCTGGCAAGAAGGACACCTAGGGGTGAACATCTTCCTAAGAGCACTTCAAGCATTCCAGAAAGAACTAAAGGAAGGGTCAAAGAATAGAGTGGAAGAGGCACATACCAGTAACTCTCTGGTCATGAATCATACTATAGTTGAACATGAAGTTGCAGAGACTTGTTATTCAAAAGTATGTAGCAAGGAAGGGGAGATTCAAGGGTGGCAACAGTGAAGGATGATAAAGGCATATGATTTATAGTATAGTATAGTACAACAATGGTATATTTTGTATATCTGGTATATAGTATAGTCCCGACTGTAAGATATAATCTTATATATATGGTGTACGATTGTCCTAGTTATATGTTGTAATTTTGTATAGTTGATGTAATTTTGATAAAGCAATGTAAAAGGATGTAAAATTGGGGAAGAAAATGCCTGAATACTATATTGTAGACATGCAGTAACACACTTGATATGTAACCTCTTTCTATTGTTTCAACTATATCTAATATTAAAAAAAGGATATATATGGCTCTTTTCGAGCAAAATGAGCCTTTACTCTTATGACTATAATATAAACTACTTACAAAAAACTCATCTTGAACCTTGAAACTGCTACCCGCCACCTACAGATCTGTATTTAAAAAAATAAACCCCATAAATGTTAACAGGATTCAAAATAAATCTTAAAGTTAACTCTAACCACTATTTTGAACAAAATTTCTTAGAACTTATTATTAATATATTAATCTAATAAAAAAAATTAAAAAATACTTTTTTATATTTATATTTTTAAAATTTTGAATTGAATTAATTTTAAAGAGTTGTCAAATTTGTTATTTTATTTAAATATATAAATTTTTATTATTAATGTTGAAGATTATAGATCATACATTTTACATTTAAAAAGTATATTTTAATATATTCATTGTTGATCATAAATTTTATTTATATTTCTATTATATTTAAACTTAAAAATATTTATTTACTTTTTATTTTATTTATTTTTAATTTATTTTTTAAATAATGTTGGCCTAAAATTCTTTCTTGCATAATCCCCACAATCTATCATTATAAATCAAGCCTCTCAACCTAATTAAATAAAACAAATATACCAACTAATTTGAAAGTAATTCCAAAAATTTCAACCCTGCATAAATGTTAAGAGGGATCCAAAGCTAACCTTAACCACTACATGGGACATGATTTCTTGGAACTTAACTTAAAAGATAAATCTGAAATTATTTTACAAAGAACTTTTGTCTTTACATCTTTAATTCTTTCATCTCTAAATATTTTGAGTTTATTTTTACGTTGAAGGTGTGTCCCTATTTGAGCTTTTGGAGCTTAATTTTTCAATCAACGGTTTATAAGCATCGAGAGGACCTAGTTCATAGTGTGGTTGAATGCAGACGTAGATTGTTTAAAGCAGGCAGATCGAATCACAAGTTAAACCGCTACTCCACTAAAGGAACTTGTGCCTATTTGAATGTAACTCCTCATTAATTAGATAATCACAGTGGATGCAGACTGAAGCTTAGGTGTCTGACAAGCGCAGAGAAAGAGAAAAGCAATCGGACTTCACCTTGTCAAAGCTTTAAAGCCACTCATTTCTTCTAAGCCTCTAACAAATTCAGAGGAATGCCCTCACCTATGTATACCACTTCCGACAAAATAAATAATCACCGCACCTGTTCGAGTCGCGGCATAAATATACCTGTTTTCCGTCATGAAATCATATATGAGGCGTAGATTTATTCCAGAAGCTCATTTAACCCCTTCGTAGAGCAGTTATTTGAGCCTTCCTAGAGAATTCTAGTAATATATTTCTTAAATGTAAAAATGAAATCATAAATTTTTTAAGATTGCCGAAAAAGTTGAGTAGAAGGACAAGAGTGACTGCATATCATAGTTAATGTATGTATCTTTCAATTGTTTGGAGTATAATTTTGTTTTTTAGGAGAGATTTAATATCATTGGGTCTTTATTCAATCCAATTCAATCCACCATTCAAATCCTTTTGTGAACCCTGGACAATGGAAAGCCATTGGAAGTGTCTCATGCTTGGAAATTTATTTTTAGTTTACTTGCCTATGTGCATATCTTGCGATCATTGTTGACTTGTAGATGACATATGTTTGAGGCATCTTTAGTTTAGTTTTAAAGTATACATCTACAAAAATCTTGATATCCTTTATGCT
Source organism: Sequoiadendron giganteum (assembly GCA_007115665.2). NCBI lineage: Eukaryota > Viridiplantae > Streptophyta > Pinopsida > Cupressales > Cupressaceae > Sequoiadendron > Sequoiadendron giganteum. The sequence goes on along the minus strand of CM021104.1, from coordinate 119,903,769 downwards.
TTGATGGATGTCCATACCCTATTTCGTTTGATTTTTGTTATTTTTCATTTACTATTTGCACAACACCGTCGAGGGAGAGAGAGGTAATGATTACAAGATATGCACAAAATGGATTTGTTGAAAAGGCTTTAGAAACTTTCAAGCAAATGTAATTGGCAGTTGTACAACCAAATTCCACAACCTTCACTTGTATCCTCCCTGCCTCTGCCAAAATGGGAGCTTTGGAATAGGGTATGGACAGCCATTAAAGCATCATGGAATGAGGATTTATTTCTGATATTATAGTTGGAATAAAAGTACGAAACCTTACCGCAGCAGAAATGTATCTAAATGACATAAATCAATAAACTGTTTGACAAAATGCCTCAGAGAGAGGTTATCTCATGGAATGCAATGATTGCAGGATATGCACAAAATGGATTTTTTTTTAAATCTTTAGAAACTTTCAAGCAAATGCTATTGGCGAGTGTAAAGGACTCCACAAATTTTGCTAGCATTCTCCCTACCTGCCTATGCCAAAATAGGAGCATTGGAATAGGGTATGGACATCCATTAAAGCATAAAGAAAAGAGGGATTTTATCAGATGTTGCAATTGCAACTGCCTTGGACATGTATGCAAAATGTGAAAGTACAGAACAGGCATTTTCATTGTTTGACAAAATGGCCCAAAGATATGTCATCTCATTGAATGCAATGATTTTAGGATATGCATAACATGGCATTTCCAAAGATGTTCTCAAAATCTTTGAATTAATTAAGCACTCTGAACATAACTTGACATTGTAAGCTTTGCTAATGTTGGTGCATCACTAATTCCATCGCCTACATGCAGTCATGTCCTCCTGATGTAGCTCTCCAATAAATTTCAGCTTGTCTTCGTATCATTCATTATTTAGTATTATGCATGTATACAAAATGTGGTGCGAGAGACAAGACACATGGACAAAAGGTTTGATAGATGGACACACCTTCAAGTGTAACCATGGAGAGTTGTCTTAATAGTAGTAACATTTATTTTCTTTGGTTGACATTAAAGAATTCTTAAATGTTAATTATTTCTAATACTGACAAATTTTCCTCAAATGTTGTTCTATTAAATATATTAAAGAATGCTTGATTTTTCTAATTGAAAATGTGTAAGATGTGTTTTCCAAATATTATCTTGCCTATTGATAATGGAGTCTAATTATCTTCCTAATTCAAAGTTTTTGTTTCAATTGTGTTTCAATCCCTGTAAGTGAATGCATAATTGCTTAATGATCTACCATTAGATCTCATGTATTACACAATGGTATCAAAAAAAGAGACCTTTTTTTTCAATAATGAACCTTCCACACCTCTTCGACGTACCCATTGCACACCAAGGTGCAATTGCTACTTAATAAAAAAATTATAAAAATAGATTAGTTTGAATATATAATAATTATTAGTACTCAAGAGTCAAGCTATTTGAAAACATTAATTTCTTAGATTTATCTTTGCATGGAAAGTATTTATTTTTTAATTATAAAGACTTCAAATTTTTAAAATACATATCAATGCATATAAATAAATTATTAAAAAATAAAATTAAAAATTGTAATTAAAAGTAAAATAAGATATTAACAATCAATAGTGGCATAGTGTGATGGTTAAGGGGTGGTGTTGTTCTTGTCATCGAGGTTCAAACTCCAATAGAGTGTTTTTGTTGAATCTTATATTAGGGATGAGGTTCCTTGTTTGTGACCTATGATTCATAAATATGGATCAAACCTTAAATTATTATTTTGTATGATCATTTTAATTTCTTTTTTTTTATATTATGTAATCTTTACATACTTTTTATTAATAGTTATGTACTTAATAAGTTAACATATGAAACAAATAATTTGTTATTACTTTCATTTAACTTTTTGAAAATTATAAGAAATATAGTTCTTTCAAAGAAAAATTATGTATTTTGGGAAATAAAATAACATTTAAAATTCAAGAGATGAAATATATCTATTAATTAAAAAACATACACACACAAATAAAATCAAAGCTTGCATTTATATCTACTTCATGATGTGGAAAACCCATGCCAAACTTATATATCTAATACACCTAGAAACATATATCTAGCGTCTACGTATTTACGATATTTATACTAATTAAAATGTTAAATATTAATATGATAACTATACTAATTAATTATGTATATGACATTAATATCACAATTTCAATTGTGTAGATCCATATTTTATCAGTGGTTCACACAAACCTAACTGAGTAGATTCATATTTTATAAGTAGAATGAATTATCCACTTAACACTCATTGCATTTAAGTGATATATAGTATATCCGTTTTTTCTCCCTTAAACCATCTATAAACAGCTTCTTCCTCCTATCACCATCACACCCCGTCTCAATTAGAAATGAATAAACTCAGTCATCAAATTTGAAAGTCCAAAGCTGATACCCAGTCTCAGCTTCTTGCATGGAAACTTCTACATGTTAAACTGCCTATTAGAAATCGCCTTAAATTTGTTTACCCCACTTTTCGTGCCAAAATGGAGTCTATAAAGCATGCTTTCTGATCTTGCACCTATGCTCGTTACCTTCGGCTCATATTGTTCACCTCTCTGCCTGCCCTGTTTTCCCAATCTTGGATTTGAAAATCAGCTCTTTTGGGTGCCTCTCCTTTCTCTAATATTTTATTCCACACCTGTAGGCAAGTGATCATCATACTTCTCTGGAGATTTCGCTGTCTCGCTCTGTTTTCTAACACCATTTTCCCCTTCAAATTGAATTACAAATGATTTGTACTGATTTGTCCATCAATTTAGCTAATCTGCAAAATGTACATCATTCTATGAAATCTAATGAGAAGTTACACGATCTTCTTCTTCAGCTAGATACAGTTATCGGGGACAACGGATCTTCAAAATTTTACATAATCCTAGTTTTACAGCTAGACTGCTCAATTACTACAGGTCAACTTTGCTTACTTGGTCCAAGGGAAGATTTCATCCACAGTGGCAGGACTCATACAACAGAGAAATATTGGGTGAAGCTAAGAATGAGTTTGATAAGCAATCCTTGGCCTATGGAGCTTAGACTGAAAAGGGACAATGCTCTTCTTCTTGTGCATTGGAATATACAATCAGAGACCCCTGTGTGCGACAGCTATCTCAGACTTTATTTTATCTACTCATGATCATTAAAGGAATTCTCTTTGGCTGATGGTTAATGTTATGTAGTGTTTTTGGATCTCATTGTTATTCAGTTTGGACTTGCTGTTAGTGATTTTGGGCAACATTTTCTTGCTGCTGTGTTCATTATGTTGTTGTTATGTTACAGCCTTATGCATATTCTTTGTGAATAGGTTGCTGCTGTTATGTAACAGCCCTGTAACAATTCCTGTTGTAACTTTTTTAATGCTTTTTTCAATAAAAAAAAATGATATATAATATATGAATATGATGAAATTATTGATTTTATATATATATGTTATATATCTTGAACTGAAATCCTCATCAAAACATATGAATATAATATGTATGAACATGTATATATGCTACATATATTCTATGATAAATATTTACTTGCTCTGCAATTTTTCTTTTACAATTATACTAATTAATTATGTATATTATATTAATTTTACAATTTATTTGTGTAGATCCATGAAATTGGTTCACGGAAATCTAACTGTATGGATCTATTTTATTTTATAAATAATGATTTATAAAAACCCATCTCTCATAAGAATGAATGATCCACTTAACATTCATTACATCTAAATGTTTATATGTTGTGATATATAACATATGAACATGTATATGTATTACATATTGAATATACATATAAATCCCCTTTTGTAGAAGGGGATCCCCGTGTCCGATCTAAAAACCCTTAAAAAAGGAAAAAGGGTGAAGGTGGAGGGGGAAGGGGAAGGGGTGGAAATCCTATTTCATTTTCAATGCGTACGATTTCACAACCTAACTTAAGCACTGAAACAGAGATCAAATAAAAAAACTCGTCACGTATATCAGTCCGATCTCATACAAAGTACATCATTCAGGTAATCTCCAAAAAATAATGAAAAATTGTAAACAGCCCTGTAAATAAGAAACCATACCTTGTTATTCTAAATTTCTCTGATTTATCCTGCAGCTAGCAGAAGAAAGATTACTGTTGACAGAAAACAAGATCTCAATGGCATCGTAGGTATGGGCGGCATCGGCAAGACTTATGAAGCTGAAGAAAATAACAGGAGAAAAAGTCTCGCCGAACCGCCAATACCTACAAAACCCTTGAGAAAATAAGGAAATCGCCGCTTCAAACACTTGAGAAGAGCTGCTGTGCGCAAACAATTAGAGGCTGCGACGCTCTTTTAACAGCTGCGAAAAAACCCTGACGATCCTCACCTCGGCTCGAGATGGCGATGAAGATTAGGGTTAAGGAAATGGACGGCCCACATACGTCGACACACGTGTCTGTCTTGTCGTTTTTCGATTCTCCTGTGCCCTAGTTTAGTTAGTCCTTAAATCTCCTGTCCGAATACCTAAGCCACCGTCAAATCAACGGCGGATAAACTTTTGAAGGGCAGACGGAGACTGGGTTTAAAATGGACGGCCCGATTAGACTTTTCTCACGTTTTTAATTGTCAAATAAGTAATTTTTTAGTGCCCCGTCTCCCGTTTCGCCCACCTAAGGATACCTTATATTTTTAGTTTTTTTTTAAATGTAAAAAGTTATATATTTTTTTTAATATTATAAATTAATTATAAAAAGGTATGTGGTATGGAAGTATGTCTTCAACTTAATGTGTTGGGTTGAGTTTGTGAAACAAGATAAATAGAAACAAGTCAAAAGGTTACAATTTGTGTAGATTAAAAAATAGATTAAAATATCAAGTTTTTTCAAAAAACTAGTGATTCACCTACTTTCTTCTTTAGTCTTCTCTTTGAGAAATTGTTTGTCATCATCTAGTTTATTGGCTTTTAAGAAATAAACCAAGGCTCCACATTGAAAAATGAGCCAAGGTTTTGAAAGGATAAAGCTCTCAACATTACCTTGAGGAATACAAGTTATAGGGCTAACCACTGCCTCTATCTTTGGAAGATGCATGTATATTTTTGTTGTTTTGTTTCATTGTGTTTCTCTCTCAAAACTATAGGCTCTCCCTCTAAAGGGCTTTGTTATCCTTCTCCTTATGTATTTCTCTTAGATTGACTTCAACTTAATTATGCAATTCATCTTTCAAAGTATCTCGATAATTTTATTAGACCTTGAAAAAGTAGTGATATGACCTTGTTTGGTATCTTGATTTCATTGAGCATTCTTTATTGGACATATCTATTTGCTTTTACTATGATAAAAGTGTGTTGAAAGTTTTGGTGTCCTAAAAAAAAATTATTTTTTTGCATTTCTTAGCAAAGTTGGGGCCATATTCATGGCATTTGTTACATTTGAAGGGAAGTTGGTCATAGCTAAGTTCTTACATATATGGTCATCCATCTAGATTTATCTCAATGGATTCAAGTAGACCTTTCTCCAAATCTACTTCTACACAAATTTGAGCACATGCAAAGTTATCATTTAGATCAACTTAATCAATGAAATGACCCAAAGTGTTGCCAATGATAGCCAAAGATTTGTCATCCCAAAAATTAAGAGGGGGATGTGGAAGTTTCACCCAAAATAAGGATTAAATTGGATACATTTTCTAGTGGGTTAAAATTCATGGATCAATGATTCAAATACAATCCCCTTGCTCTTATAAAATATAGGCCACTTCTAAAAGTTAGATCTTTGTCCTCTTTTAGTGCAAAGATGATGGCATTAGCCCTCTTCCACAAAACCAAATTCTTATTCTACCCTTCAATGAGGGTTTCAAAAGGAGATTAATCCAATCACCCATAGTTTAATTAGTTCTTAGACAAAGACTCATAAACTTTCCAACTAATTTTTTTCTCAAAAAAATTAGAGCTTTTTTTCTTTGGAGAATAATAGAAGGAAACTTTGTGTGCCACATTCAACATTTTAACATAATGAGATTGAGGGGGTATAGTTGTGGCTCAACCAACAACTATTGATGCTAACATTTTAAAATTATAGAAAATAAAAAATCTAGAGTTACCTTTTTTTGAAGAATATCAAAGAGAACCCAAAAAAGACTCAATATTATTTACCTCAAGATTAATAAGAGCAGTGACCACCATCCCCATAGCTAATTTTACTGGCATCTAGCTACACACTAATGTGTTTCTTCATTCTCATAACCCTAATGAATTTTCCTCTTCTCCACTGCTACTTTTCATTAATCTATTCAAAACAATCAATATTTTTTAAGCATTTATTTTTCATTGTGGAGGATAAAAGTGCATATTTTGTTATTTCTCTAAATGTATTTCCTTAATACTCAATTGATTTATTTTTTATGCATAAGATAAATACAACTAAAACCATTCCCGGAGGGCGTGTCGCGCTAGCGCCGCCGGTCACATTACAAAGTTTACCAGGCACGCTGCAATTTATAGGGGGTCGTGCTACTCGATTTCTGCAGTCTAATAAAAAAAATAAAAATACAACTAAAACCATTCATTTACCAATATATATCATCAACTCTTAGTGGAGCATATCTCACATTATTCATTCATATATATTAGACTAGACTACATATGTGATATTATTCTTTGGGTGGAATTACAATTCCAATCCCACTCCTATACTTTTCTCACTGACTTTGACCCAACCCTTTGTTTAATTTAATTGTTACCCATTGAAGCATACTTAATACTTTGAGTTGAGCACTTAGAGTTCTCATGGGATTCACTTAATAAACCAATACATAACACATGGATCCATGTTAGGATAAGGTGACATTAACCTTGTAATCCTATGCCATTTATATATCTCTACATTTCTTGGATTGTGTTTTAAGGGACATGAGAGAAAATCATTAAAATTTGACATATAATTATATTTTAAAGAGGATTTAATTTCGATTGAGGTTAGACATCAAAAAAGTAGGTTCAAATGTCTTGGATGGGGCGCCTAAGATTGGAGAATAAAAGGTGTTTGTTGGTGTTTCATCGGAGATCAAAAAAGTCGTTGGAGCATCTGAAAAAGTCAGGAGTTGGAAAGGCTATGGGTTAGATGCCCATGTTGGAGCCTTGTAATTTCCATTTAATATTTTAGTATGTCTTTTGGTTGTCCAAAAAGGAGGCGTGGGTTTTTGTAGGTGGTTTTGTACCTCTTGTTTTGGTTTACCATGAGTGGTTTTACCTCCCACAAGTTCTATATATTAGAGCCATGAGATGGTAGTTTCATGTTGAGTTCTTACAGGTAATAGGGTGTTGTCGGGTTCATCAAAAATTGGTAGTGGAGTGTATTATTATGTACTCTCATTTCAAGATTAATAATAAACTTGCCCTCTTTTCTTGTGTGAATCTTTTTTCCCAAAAGGGTTCTTCGAGTAAATATGGCACTGTCACATTTTGTTTGTTGATTTTTTATATTATGATTTATGTTGCAATCGCATGTTTAAATCTAATATGGTAAATTGATTTTAAGATTTGAACTCACTTGCATAAGTTCATATTGTAGCTTTCCTTCACCTTGTTTTTCAACATTTAGTATTAGAGCTCATGCCTTTGTTGAAACGGGGACGTCTTTCTCTTAAGTGTTGGAGGTATTTTGGTTGTAGTGGGAGCTTTTGTATTGTGGTATATTGCAGATCTGTGAAGAGGATTGTATATCATGGCTTCTATCTCTTGCTAGGATATAAATAAATTCAATGGCACATGTGATAAGATGTGAAAACTAAATATGATCTCCTTGAAGAGAGAAAACAGTGGTTGCTAGTTTCATAAGAGAGTAAACCAGTTGCAATGTCTAATGAAGATTGGAAAAAGTTAGACAAGAATGCACGAGGAACCATACAACTATGTCTCATGGATTTTGTCCTTTTAAATATCTCCACAAAAGACACTGCATACAAGTTGTGGAAGAGGATATGTGATATTTATCAAACTAAAAGTTCGTCTAACAAGTTGTATCTCAAAAGACGGTTATATTCATGGTGATTATATTGCACATCATTTGAATTATTTTAATCTGATTCTAAGTCAAATTGCATCATTAAATGTTAAATTAGAAGATGTAGATAAATGTATCTTTTTTCTTTTTTCTTTGCCCGGATCTTGGGAAAATCTAATTATTGTCATAAGAAATGGTAATGCAAATCCAAAGATGGATATCATGATTTTCATACTTCTATAAAAAGAGATGAGGATAACGTCTATGAATGTTGGCTCCCAAGATGCCTTGCATGTGCGAGTAAGGTCCAAAGAGAAAGGGGATAAAGGGATAAAAAGAGGGATAAGTCTAAAGGACGTTCTAAGACCTCAGAAAGAGAAGAGTAAAGTGTTGGAATTGTGGCAAAAGAGAGCATGTGAAGGATTGTAAGAAGAAGAAAAAGAATGTTGATTCCTTCATGTAAAAGTCCTCTGATGATGATTTTGATGCTTTTTTGTTTCATCTCGCCCATACCAGTCTGTCCTCTCCGGCTTAGATGACCACTGATCTCTTCTTTAATTCTTCCCATAATCTCACTTCCTCTCCCCTCAGGATCCTCCCAGCAAATGATTTCTTCCAAGTGTACTCTATAACTCTGTCTGACGGACCCGCCACCAAGTAGTTTCTTACATAAACCCCCCAAGATTGAGACATGATGTTCTTGGCTTGAGTAAATCCCAACATGTTGTCCAAACTTGGGAATCCACCCCAAGAATCCCCCCAAAACCTTTCCTTCATACCATCTTGCACATCCTAGGTTAGTTGATCTCGAATTATTGGTCTACAAGCCTTCATGGAGTTCCACACTCTGGAGCCACTTGGCAAGTTTGGAGTTGTCAAAATGGTTGAAGCACTATCATCTCTATAAACAAATTTGATGCAGGATATCGACTTACTATTGATCTCGTGGGTCTTTTCACTTGTTGCTAACCTTGTGAGTTTTTCACTTGTTGTTGACATTGTGGGGAAAAGCAAGTGAACTGGAAAATTACATAGCAAAAGGTTTAGTTCGCTAGCAAATGGAACTTTCAAAGAATATTGTTTTGTGGGAAACTCAAGTGATCCTACCATGCATAATCTGGTTATGTTACTTAATTTGAGCCAATTGGAAGGGTAAAGCCCACAAACAAATAACTTGCTCATTTTAATGAATTTTGACAAACTTCAAAAAATATCTTGGGTTATTTTTTGATGTTCTTTCCATCCATGATGGAATTTTGACCATCATACAAACTAAATTTGAGACATGGAGGACTTGGATGAACTTGCCAACAATGCAGGGCAAGTAAGGCCGAAGCAAAAAAAGGTGTTCCTCATTTTGCCAAAAGAGAAAATGGGAGTGTTGTGTTAAGGCACAACAAAGTTGGTTGTCCAACTTCGTTAGAGGATAAAGTTAAGCCATTAGAAGACATATTAACAACTCCCCAAATCCAAAAAAGATAACCAACTTCTTACACATCATCATAGATGTTTTCTTACACCTCTTATAATGTCATGTTTTTCTTGTAACACCTCTTACAACATTATGAATAGTCATAAATTCCCTTTCATTTCATGTTAATTCCATTGATGTCTTACAATGCTTTTGCCTAGATTATGCCCCTTACACACATACTCCAAGTCATCTAGAGAATAATAATTAAGCATAAATACCCACAACCTCATTTGCATGTCTAAATTGGCCCTCTCACGATCCTTGGAAACATACATATAAATCAACTATTAAATATATAAAATAAAATACAAGCCCTAGTCCTGACAAGGCCTCGAGATGTCACCACTATAGTTGACCTATGAGTTATACCTTTGGGCTCCTATGAGGTGGTTTTTGGTATAGATTGACTTGTTGCTCATTGGGATAGAATTGATGGATGTTGGAAGGAGATAGAGTGTTGTGGTGACCTTAGAGTTTGTATTATGATCACATGTGTTCATACACCCATATTTCTTCATATGATATTTGTTATGTAGCTGAAACAAAGAATGCAAAAGGGATGCTATTTTTTTGCCATCATGGTTAGTGATAGGTCAAAAGGAGGAGGGACTTGAGACTTTCCTTTGATGACCATCTCATCCTTCTAAAGCATGTTTTTTGTTTTTCCTAACAAGCTTTTGGAGATGTTGAGTCAATAAAAGAATTTGACATCGGCCTACTTTTAAAAGGTGAGCCAATTTCACAAGCTACTTATAAGATGAACACCCATTAATTTAGCGATCTCAAAATTCATCTAGAAAACTATTAAAAAAAGACCATATTTATCAAATGAACTACTATAGAGACTAGAACTAAAAAGTGGGTCTCTTAGACATATTGTGTAAACGACAACACTAGATAATGATTTGTTCTTTAATGAAGCCCCATACCAACTAATTTAATAACAATGACCAATGTAAGGTAATGTCAACAAATGATGTAATATTGATATTTTAGAGGAATCACACATTGCTAAGTACTTTACTATCAATAATAATGCAGACGAATAATAAAACCTGCCAAAGAACGGAAGAAAAACCTCCTCTGGGTCAAAGTTCAAAAGAGTAAGCTGAAAGCTCCATCCAGCTACCAAGAGTTTTTCAATGGATATCAACACAGGTAAGACAGAAACATGGATGGTAAAGCTGGGCCTACCATGGTAGGTGAGGGGTGGGTATCAGGCGGGCGAAAGAGACGTCCACTTTGCCCATTTCTGTGGCGGCCATTGTCTTAAATGGGCAGTTTTGCTCAATACTTCAGTAGAATACTTGGACTGCACGAAAGTAAACTACTGTCTGCACAACGCAGGGCGCTTACAGGGCAGCAAGAATGAGGTAACTATCCCCCCACAGCTATCAACTCTATGCAACTTTAAATTGAAATCTGTTTGGGTTCTTACATACCCATTAGCTTGTTCTGTTTCAGTCTTTCTGAGTCACTTATTTTGATCTGAATTGCAGGCTAGAGGGAAAGGTAGCCGTGATCACGGGCGGAGCCAGCGGGATCGGAGAGGCGGCTGTGAAACTCTTTACAGAAAATGGCGCCAAAGTGGTAATAGCCGATGTGCAGAACGAAGCGGGCGAGCGGTTGGCAGCGTCACTGGCACCCAATGCTGCCTTTGTCCACTGCGATGTGTCCAAAGAGCCCGACGTTTCCTCTGTGGTGGACTACGCCATGGAGAAGTACGGGCGACTGGACATAATGTTCAGCAACGCTGGTGTCACGGGTAATCTCTTCCCTTCCCCTGCAGACACAACGCTGGAGGACCTGGAACGAGTGATGGCTGTTAATGTCCGTGGTTCCTACCTCTGCACAAAGCACGCCGCCCGGGTCATGATCCCCAACCGCCGCGGGTGCATTCTCTACACGTCCAGTCTCTCCTCAGTCGTGGCTATGCCCAATGGGCCATCGTACACTGCGTCTAAGCATGCGGTCGTTGGGATCATGAAATCCGCGGCCGCGGCCTTGGCACCCTATGGGATCCGGGCCAACTGTGTTTCACCCACGGGTCTGCCAACCCCCATGGTGGTCGACGCCCTCCGGGGCAACATCCCCGGGTTCGACAAGAAGGCCGCTGAGGATATGTATGAGGCCGTTTTTGAGTTCAAAGGGACCAAGTTTGAGCCCGAGGACGTTGCCCGGCCTGCTCTTTTTCTTTGCAGTGAAGATGCTCGCTATATCAGTGGCCATAACTTGGTGATTGATGGAGCTTTTTCAGCTTCCAAGGGATTCTCCACTGCTAATTCTATGGATTTTCTTCCTCTCAAAAACTTTTTTGAAAATCTTGCTAACCGGGCTAATGGGGAGGTGACTGGTGGTACAGTCCAAGCGGACTAAGGGTATGGTTCCATGGAGGGGGCTTCCTAAAAAATTTCAGTGGGTGCTGTTTAGATTTTTAAGGAATATTTTAAGGCTAGTGGTCCCATGAATTCAATTTTGCAATTCAGTGTAAAAATTTGAGCTCCAAAATTTAAGGATCGAACTCGAGTATTTTTGGTAAAAAATAATAAATAAATAAAAATTCTCACTTTTAATTTTTTTAGGAATTTAAAATTTTAAGTGATAGACAAGTGGCAGAAAAACTTTCTAAAAGGTAGAGGCTCCTATTTTTCTGGAAAAGATTCTAATTAATTCCGTAGCACAATTTATTTTTCTTCATGGGACCGCTTGATCCATGAAAATAGAAGCCCAAGCCCCCCCATGGGACCATACAATTAGTCTATTATCAGATCGAATGGTACAACTTGGAACGATGTTCCTTCCATTTTGAAAAAAACAATGACTAATCCCCTATAATCATTAATGAAATCAAAGATCCACAATACATTTCGAGCCAAGTTTTAAGTTGTACAATTTCTCAATGCCCCATCTATTTAAGGATGCTTCCGTGAAGGGGATTAGAGATGTCATTATTGCCTCTCCTCACAATTTGCCATTTAATCATCGAACCTTTAGTAACTTAAAAGTTTTATAGACGCTAATGTGTTGACACTAGGGAAAATTGTGATAAGAATGGAATTGCCCCAAAGGTTAAACCTTTCCAATGTGTTAATAAGCCTCTAACTTGGAATTTATAGATGCTAAAAAGGAAGTGATTAAAAACCAAGAATTTTATGTTGTCAATGTTGTTAGTTGGTCGATCAAAAATCACCCTAAATTGAATTTGATGAGACCTTGCACCCTTTGAGTATTATTTTGACCATGGTTTGCCTGAAAAAAGTTGGTAATGAGTCATATTCCCTTGGGTTGGGTCTGGAAATGTATGGCGGTTTAGTTGCTTAATTATCTTTTAGTTTTTTATTTTACTTAAAATGTCGTGAAATCAACCCTAAGAATAAATTTGATAGTTTTCTTGAAAAACAAGAAATATAAATATTAAATTTATGAACTAAAATATTTAAAATTATTAATTATAGTGCAATAACAAATAATTTAAAGAAATTTATGATGGTCCTTTTGAAAATCGTCAAAATTAAGGTTTTTGAGAATAGTTTGTTTGTGAAGGAAATTAGTCTATTATATGATTGAATGACACAACTTGGAATGATGTTTCCTCATTTTGAAAAAAGTGACAACAAATCCCCATCGTCATTATTGAAATCAAAGAGCCACAAAAGGATTTGAGCCAAGTTTTAGGTTGTGTGATTTATCAATGACCCATTTGTTTAAAGATGCAACTATGAAGGGGATTAGAGATGCTATTATTACCTCTCCTCATGATTTGTCATTTAATATTGTGACCTTTAGTAACTTAACGTTTTCACATACATCAATGGCACTCATGCTAGGGAAATTATGATAACAATAAAATCGCACAAAAGATTAAACCTCCAATGTTCCAATAAGCCCCCTATCCTGGAATTTAGACATGTTAAAAGGGAAGTGATTAACAACCAACAATTTCATGTTGTGAATGGGTCAATTAGTAGATTCAAATTTTCATGGTTGTGTTGGAAGTTTGTCATATATTGTCATTAATGTCACCATGTTGGTCTGGTACCCTGTACCAATGTGAAGATCACGCTTATTCTATCTGATAATTTGATTTGGTATCTTTGGTATATTGGTTTACATATTTCCTTCGGTAATTAATATGATTTATGATTTTGGGAAAAGCTTATAATGTTTGAAAGCATGTATATATATGTATTCTTAGATGTTCATATGATTGGGTGATGTGTTGGCATCGTTTTTTGAGATTGCATTTCGGTATTAAGTTTATCCTGGCCAGCATGATGTTGCATGTCACGGGTGAAATACTTTTAATATGAAGTCAACAAGTTATCATCTTGAAAATATGATTTGCACCAATTCGGCTAACCTAATCAATGCATGCAGATATATCAGATATATATACAAGATGGTTAGAAGATGAGAAGGTGATAAAGGATAAGCAAAATAGGTGTGTGAATGTGAATGTGAAGAGAAGAAGAAGTGTGTATGAGCGAAGTGTGCGAACAATGGTCGAAGATCATGCGAGAAAACATTCAGAGCATCAAAGGAACTGAACTTGCACATGTGGTGTAACTTCTCAATTCAACTCTGGAGATTAGCCATTTTTTTTACTTATTTTTGTAGACAATGAGCCTCCATTCTTGGACAGTAAGTCCTTGTAAGTAGTGAGCTTTTGTATCTAGAAATGAGCCTCTTTGTTACCAATATTGATATAACTTTATATACTATGCTTTAATCCTCACTATGGTTTTTCCTTCATTGGGTTTTCCACGTAAAACATGGTGTTCATGTGTTGTGGAACTTAATATTTGACTATTGCTTTAATTTGTTATGTGTTGCAATAAAGTTATAAGTAATTTTTCAATGAGTTTGTGTGGATACTAATTCACCCCCCTCTCAGTATTCAGTTTATTCAACAATTGGTATCAGAGCTTTGGTTCCTCTGGAGAAGTTTAACAACTTGAGGGAGATCCTGTAGATTGAACAAATGGATAAAGAAGAGCTCCAAACTTCCCTTGAAGATCTTGACAAGGCTGAAATTGAAAACAAAGAGCTGAAGGAAAATCTTGATGAAGCGAATGAATGTGTTCAAAAATTGAAAGAGTAGTTAAAGAAATTCAAGGAAAGATACAAAGAAGTGAGTGAGGAATTGAAGCAAGCAAATTATGAGAATACCAGATTGAAATTGAAGATAGATGAAAAGAAGAAAGTTGAAGAATGCTTGAAAACTGTAATACAAAGAAAATTTGGTGTTTGCTACAGGCTTGAATAGGAAGTAATGAACTTGAAAGAAAAACTTTGTGTAGATGAATTTAAGACAAGATCTGTTAGAAACCCTAGATCAGACATGCAAACCTAAACACCTTCCACAAAAGAGAAAACATAAAAAAGCAGAGCTTTGCATGCGAATGTGCAAAATGATATTATTCAGGAAAACAATATTACAATGAGATGATTTGCTTTATAAAAGCAAAGTATGCAATCCTAATGTTGACCTAAAATTAGCTCAACTAAATAAAGCTTACTTATTAATTAAGTAAACTAATTATTACCTAAGCAAAACCTAAGTAAAGTTATGCAAGTGTAATTAAATATTAATTACACTAACACCCCCCCATAAGTGCAACTTAGGGAGACTAGATAAGCATGCACCTATAACTAAGATGAATGCAAGAAAGCATGAATGGGTCCCTAAAACAAGGCCTGATCAGGTACCCATGTACAAATGCAATAATGAGGTAGAGAAGGAAAATCCAGTGGGACAACCCCCCCCTACAATGAAATGACTGCTGCAAAGAAGCACTGGAAGAACACTGTGGAGTAACACTGGAACCGCAATCTGGCAAGCAAGGAAAGATATTTTTGTCTACAAGAAATCATATTGGAATCATAATAATGTGACAGCAGACCTGATGCCACAGAACACTCGAAAATACCAAACTGGAACAACCCTGGAATCCATAGAGCAACAGTAGATGAAATGATGACAAAATCTAGAAACCGTGAATCTCGATGCCGATGCCAAACTAAGACTGGAACTCTTCCATGGGAACAAGTACCCTACAGACTCGGGAACAATAACCACAAATTTAGTGACCCTCAAACTGAGATAGATCCGATGCGGATCATTAACCATAAGCTCTCAATCTAAAGTGTGAACCAAAATGAATCTGATATGTGTCAAGCTCAGACAAAAATGTGGCCAAAATAAACTAAGAAACCAGATTACAACCCATGCGAGTTGCCATCAAAACATGATGAAGATTATTATGCAAGAAACCCCCCGATGGAACTTTATATCAGTTCGTTTATTACAATCCCCAATGACTACAAAAGGAGAGAATGCCTAAACATTCATTAAAAAAAAATTAAAAAATACCTCATATCTATGGAGAGGACTGAATCATCTTTCCAATGCCGCAAGAATGGCGAAAAAAGGATCACCGAGTCAAAAGATATGCCCTCCGGAGTGAAACCAACAACATCTGAGTTCCAGGACCTACAAAATAATACTAGAGAAAAATCAGAAAAAACTACCAACACCATTGGATCGGTGTCGGAATCAGCTTTCCAACGGTATCTCGTTTACGAAAAACGGACACCGTACACAAAAAATACACCCGATTTTGTCAAAGGTGCTCCAGAATGGCCAATAAGGCCTGCAGGCAGCCCAAGGGGCTAAAAAAAATCGGCCCCTGGTCTTGCATGCGACCAGGGGCTGGTGGACAGGGGGCTAGGGTGGAGCCCCTAGTCACCCATGTGACCGGATCTGGGGCTGAGGGGCCGACCGGGGGCTGGGCACATAGCGCCCGGTCCCCCATATGACCGGCGGTTTGTGCACTAGAGCCCGCGGGGGCTGAAGAGGACCAGCAGAGCTGGAGGTGGCGTATGGGCTGAGCGTCGCCCGGCGGCGGCGGACCGGCTGCTGCCAAGTGGCAGAATCCATCATAACTGGTGGCGTAGAAAACCTGCGAAAAACTTTTTTTTTAATTTTTTTTTTAAAATCTGTGCCTCGGAAAGCGTGTTGGGGAGGCCGTACGGCTTCCCTGGCAAAAAAATTTTGCCCTCCAAACCAATTTCACCAAAATCAATGAAACGAAAGGTGATCTTAGGGTTTTGGGGTGCTGCGAACACAATGGTGACCTCCGTTTCTGCTCAAAATGCTTCAAAAAAATGGCTACCTCCAGAGCTTCCAAAAACTCACCAAAACTGAAACCCTCACAGATCTGGCAAATGATGACCAAAATCTGCAAAATAAAAGCCAATTCTGATTTTTTCCAGCGCTCTGAATCCAATGGTGAAGCCCGATCTGATCCAAAATGTTGCATAAATAAAATCAAGGCATGATACCCTCGAGGAACCCCGAACGAACTCTGCGATGAATTTCTCCATAATTTGTGAAGGGGCTGCATGTCAAGGCTCTGATACCATGTTAGAGCCTCCAATAGCTCTGATACCATGTTAGAAACCCTAGATCAGACATGAAAACCTAAACACCTTCCATAGAAGAGAAAACATAAAAAAGCAGAGCTTTGCATGCGAATGTGCAAAATGATATTATTCAGGAAAACAATATTACAATGAGATGATTTGTTTTATAAAAGCAAAGTATGCAACCCTAATGTTGACCTAAAATTAGCTCAACTAAATAAAGCTTACTTATTAATTAAGTAAACTAATTATTACCTAAGCAAAACCTAACTAAGTTATGCAAGTGTAATTAAATATTAATTACACTAACAAGATCCACCAAGCTTGATGAATTGATAGCAAGACAAAAACCTTCAAAAGACAAAAGTGGCCTAGGTAATGAAGCTAATGAAAAAATGAAGAATTCAAATATAGTAACTAATCAGAAGGCTCATGATAAAGGGAAGCAAAAAAGATGCTCTAGAAGGAAACCACCTATCAAACAACCAAATATACAAAGGTACTCATCATTCAATGGTGTTTGTTTTTCATGCGATAAGTTTGGTCATAAGGCAACTGAGTGTAGGAGTAGGGTGAATCAATTTTTTGCTCCCTTCTCTAGACAATGTTATACATGCAAGAAGATAGGACATAAAGCTATTGAGTGCAAATCTTTGTTAAAGATGATGATGAATAGGTTCAATGGAAAATGGATGAATCAATCATTTAATGGTTATTGTTATACATGTAACATGTTTGGACATAAAGAAAATCAATGCAGAATAGGGATGAATGGAAATCAAACAAGACAAAGAAATGTAGTATGCTACTATTGCAAGGAACTAGGACATATCTCAAAGGTGTGCATAAATAGAAAAGGGGAGCAATCTGCTCCAGTGGAAGATAATAAATTGATGGAAAAGATTGATAAGGAAGAGATTAAGCAAGAAATGAGAAAAATATAGAAAAAGAAAGAAGGATCAGAGACTATTGATGCATCTACACCCTCATCCAGTGTAGATGAATCCTCCAAGAATTAGGCCTAGCTTGGTCTTAGGGGGAGCTCTATCAGAAAATCAATTAAACCCTCAAAAATATAGCGTGTCAGGTGTTGGCACGTGGATATATTGTAAATAATGACAAGACAGAAGTGTTGCAAAAGAAACCAAAAGAAAAGGTGTAAGCATGTTCTTTTGTGAAGAGAATTAGGGTTTCTTGGTTTAAATGGAAGAGAAGTTTGTCAGCTTTTTGCAATTAATGCGAATTAGGGAAAAATGATGAAGCATAAAGGAAATTTCGCAAATCATTTTGATCATCAAATGCATTCAAAGGATTTTTAGAGTGCTTGGAACTTTCTTGAAACATCTTTGAAGTGATTTGAAGACCCTCAAAGAAATCATTATGGATATTCGAAAATAGGTGACGAAAGTTTCCCTATCTCGTGGCTACAGAAGAAGGTAACTGAAGATTTTTCTTATTAATTTTTTAGAGCTAAAATTAAAATTTCTAAAAGAGGAATGAGTGGGAATACCCCTCTAAAGTTGAAAGGAGTTGAGATGGATGAATTCGATCATCAAAAAATAAAGAAGTTGGAATTAGGGTTGGAACCAAACGATCTATGGAGTATACAAACCCTAGGTTTGGATGTATAGGGAGAATTTCCTTGGTTTGCTAAAAAATAATTTATCTTATTCCTTTTGTGCAAATTCAAGGATTGCATCATTATATTGGATAAACCTTATCTCATTTCGAAGGAAGCAATCGAAGCGGTTATCGGGTTGTGCAACATTGGAGAACTTCTTGGACGAAAAACCATAAAATACAAGAAAGTAGAGGAAATGACGGGAGTCAACAAGGACCCCCAAGCACTGTTGATCAATACTATTGGTGATTCCTCAGTTAGGTATGTTGCATACAACATTTATTATAAAATCTATTTAAGAAATCGTGAAGGCTCTACTTCGGTCATTGCAGTTTATTTGGCTCATAAAATGGTAAAAGAGAACATACAATTTGATCTATGTAAGCTAATTCTTGAAAATTTTACCTAGAATATACAAATGACACTGGGAGAAGGATACCCATTCTGTTTTGGGTCCTTTCTTACATGTTTGGTATTTTTCTTTCTGAAATCACTACTGGGAAAGAAAGATGTTGAGTGGGAATATGGGATTGTTGTTGCAAAATAGATATATAGGCACTTGGATAGTTTAGAGGATAAAGCTAGTGCATGCAAAAAAAAATTCTTATCGTTGTAGAATGTAATGAGCTCCGATGAAGTCATGGTGAGTTGATTTAAGGAAGGTTATTCCTTTAGGATGAAGGAATTGGAAGTAGTCACTAGTGATACCCCTCTGGAATCGAAGAAAATAAAATTTGTCTCCAAAAATGTCATTGTTATCCCTGAAGAAAAGAAAGAAGAAGAAGAATCTCTGGCTGGATCAGAATCTTCTGATCTAGAAGGCATCTGATCCATGCTAATAAAAGGAAAAATGGATAAAGTTGGTGATGTATGGAGTACGGCCTCACCTGTTGGCAGACTTTAAATTGATGATGCTTTAGTTGAATATCTACTTTGTAAAGGTATTGATGTATCTGTTGTTTCTAATTCTTTACTTGAAATTTTAGTTGAAATAGTTGAAGAGAGAATGTTGCTTGAAGGTCAAAGAGGACGTAAATTGGAAGCTCTAGTTGAAAAGAGATGTTCTAAATCAAAACAAAGGTTATCTGAACTAATTGTAGAGACAAAGAAATGCATAAAAGAAATGTTAGACATATACATGTATTGTCTTCGGTGGTCTGTTGTAGTTGATAACTTCTAAAGCAGAATTGAAGTAATAGAATCTGAAGTGAACAACATTGGAAAGAAGTTTGATATCTTTGAAGACAAAGAAGGAAAGCAAAGGAGTTGAGAGTTGGTGAAATTCAAGTTGAAATGATCATTGTGCAGAGGAAAAGGGATGACGTAGTGAAGACCTTCTAGCTTCTTAAGGAAGTTGTTGAGGTCCGTTTAGACCATATTTTTGGAATACTCTCTGATACAGAATACTATGAGAAACAATGCTCATCCATAGATTGGTCATCCTCCTTCACACTATTGGTTGTATTGGATAGTGTGTCTACAAGAATGGACTTTGCAGTCCTTGAGTGGAAGAAATTATATCCTATTATCAAAGAAAGGTACAAAAAGGTATTTTAGGTGACAAGTGTCATTCTAGTTTGAAGGATTGGTTGCTTAAAAGTTTTAATTTTTTTGAATGAATTAGGAATTTTTGGATACTAGATGTCACCATGTTCACATATTTTTGGCGCCCTTTGCCATTGATGTCAAAAGGGGAGAGATTTGGAGAGACTTGGAGAGTTTTGGAGAAGTTTTTTTTTGGAGAATTTTGAATCGGAATTTTTTTGCACATGTTGCCATCAATGACAAAGGGGGAGATTGTTGGAAGTTTGTCATATATTGTCATTGATGTCACCATGTTGGTCTGTTACCCTGTACCGGTGTGAAGATCACGCTTATCCTATCCGATAATTTGATCTGGTATCTCTAGTATATTGGTCTGCATATTTCCTTCGATAATTAATATGATCTACGATTTTTGGAAAAGCTTATAATGGTTGAAAGCGTGCATAAATATGTATTCTTAGATGTTCATATGATTGGGTGATGTGTTGGCATTAGTTTTTGAGATTGCATTTTGGTATTAAGTTTATCCTGGTCGACATGATGTTGCACGTCATGGGTGAATTACTTTTAATATGAAGTCGACAAATTATCATCTTGAAAATATGATTTGCACCAATTAGGCTGACCTAATGAATGCATGCGGATATATAGGATATATATACAAGATGGTTAGAAGATGAGAAGGTGATGAAGGATAAGAAAAATAGGTGTGTGAATGCGAATGAGAAGAGAAGAAGTGTGTATGAGCGAAGTGTGTGAATAGTGGTTGAAGATCATGCGAGCAAACAATTTGAGCATCAAAGGAACTGAACCTACGCATGTGGTGTAACTTCTTAGTTCAACTCTGGTGGTTAGCCATTTTTGTTTAATTTATTCTATAGGCACTAAGCCTCCATTTTTGGATAGTAAGTCCTTGTAAGCAGTGTGCTTCTATATTTGGCAATGAGCCTCTTTGTTACCGGTATTGATATAACTTTATATATTGTGAGTTAATCCTCATTGTGGTTTTTCCCTCATTGGGTTTTCCACATAAAATATGGTGTTCATGTGTTGTGGAACTTAATGTTTGACTATTTCTTTAAAAAAAATTGTGCTACAATAAATTTTTAAGTATTTGTTCAATGAGTTTGTGTGGATACTGATTCACTCCCCCTCTCAATATCTGATTTATTCAATAGGTCGGGCCTTCTAGATCTACACAAGTGGATTATTAGTACTTGGTGGTCCATTATGAAAGGTAATCTCAAAATTTATCCTAGTGTCTATAATTTTTTATTGTGATTTTTAACAATGTGAAGGATTGAAACACTATGCTACACAATTATTTCTAGATCTTAGGACCAACAAGGGCCAACACTTGCTCATGCTTAAACCATGCCATTCTACCTTTAATCCTTCTACCAAACCATTTATTATTATGTTTGTGTGTGTTTTCATCCCAAATATTTTGCTTCAATTTTGGTTCAATTCAAGCTTCAAAGCTACTAGAAATCGATTTGGTAGCTTCTTAGCAATAGACACTTTTTTTTTCATTCATACTACCTTTTTCCACATTCTTGTTGATTTGGACACCTTAAAAATTCTTCCAGTAGACATTATTTTAAAATTTGTTGAACTTACTTAGCTTAGTGCTTGGATTGCAAGCGATTTCCTTTTCATTGTTATAGATTGTTATAGATGTAACGATATAGGCAACATTGCTATAGATTGCCCCAATTTCAACTGAAAATTGGAGTGGAAAGAAGCTCTGCCCTATCATTACATTATTGAAGGGTTATTTGAGGAATCATCCTCTTTTGAGCTCACTCAAGACTATTGTGTTGCCTAAGAGTGCAAGTAATTCATAGGAGTAAACACAAAATAAAACCTAGATCATGCTAAGAAAAAATCATAAAAGGAGGTATTTATAGTTTCAGTCAATGGATCACAACCTTTTGATGATATGAGCATCATTATTTAGAAACAAAATATTACATGCAAGTAAATGGGTGGGTCTCATCCATACTTAGTTTCTCTTGATGATGAGAATGCCAATGAAATGTGGAATACTATGCAAAAGAAAAAAATAAAATATTTCTCCAAAAGGATTCAATTTCATATAATGTGTCTTTTTTCCCATGTCAAAACTAGTGATTTTTTTTCAACATTGGATTAGATAGATACATGGTGAGATCCTATTATGTTTGGTTTTTTTTTCTAATAAACTATAATGCAACCATATTTATGGGTCTAATATACTTTTGTATTTCTTACTTTATTTTATGTTTTAAACATGGAAAAAGGGAACCCTTTGTTTAATGTCTAAGCCTAGGGTTGCTTAGGATCCTTTTGTTGGAGTGAAAAAGACACTAAGAGGGGGGAGGGTGAATCAGTGTCATAAACTGATTTAACAAAATTTACATAAATTGAAAACAAAGCAGATTTATTCTCTCATTTATCAATGATTAACTCATCCATATATTGAATGCAATCACATATAACTGTAATGAGAAGTATGACAATGAAACTTAGCATAACAAAGCATTCACACAATGAATCAGTGAAACACAGATAAGCAATGTGACACAAGATATGCCAAGTGGAAAACCCTCCTGGGGTAGAAAAACCACTCCTAAACTGCCACCTTTCTAGGCTTATATTAAAAACCACTTTTGACAATGCCTTATAGGTTGATTTATGAGCACCAACCCCTCATTTTGAAACACCAATTTCAAGGAGCACGAACCCCTTTTCTATTTTCAGTAAGAAATACAATGATACAGAGGATCTCTCTGTTTCTCTCTTTTCTCACAAGTGCCTCTTGACGGACAATACCTAAAATCCTCAAAGTTCAAGACTGAACTTTTAAAATTCCAGCCATTATCAAGTCTTAAGACAACTTGATATTGAACATATATTCCAGATTTTCAATCTCAAAAATGAAACATGTCTTCCTGTGAAGACTATACAATAGCTATGATTTTCTTACAATACTTCGCAATCATTTTTCATTGTTCTAAAATAGTTAACACTCTCTCTATTTTTCTTCTTACAAATATGTCTTCATTTTTTATTTCAAGAATTTACAACACAGTAACTTGTCTCATTTCATTACAAAAATAGAGGTGATTTTTCATGTACCCAACTTCTATCGAATCAGGTTGCTAGGTATTGCAATGATTTAGAGAAATGCTTAGCATGGTGTATTTCTTCTGGCAGAATGGTAAAGGAAAATGCATTTTTAGAAAGAATACTGAACCCTATCCACACAAGGAGCCTATATAGGCAATGCTAATGGAAACATAATTAAACAATATATACCCTGCACAAAATACCCTCGAATACTACTGCAACAAAAAATGTAATCAAAAAGCCCATTATTGTACACCCAAGAAAAACTACCACTGATTCCAAAAGAAAGACTAAAGTATTTTGCAGAAAGCATGATTACCCACCAGTGAAAACATCATCCCAAAAATTAGGACCAAAAAATTCTATGATAAAATATCTGGGTATCTATTTCAGATTATGAGAAATTGAAATGCAATATTTCTGACCACAGAAAATAAACCCATTTGATCATTTTTCTATAAAGAGCAAACAACTGTCATCTATTTTAGTGCCAAGAGAAGTAACAGTCCCTCAAAATTTGAATGATAATATGAATACCTGATGTGAATGATAGAGAATCTATCATGGAGATATTTACTAGATCGACAAACTAGCAAAGCAGCAAAACTTCTTCTAGGTTCGAGCCTTCACCCAGAGACAAACTGCTGACAAAGACATCGACTGTGGCAAGGATCTTGTAGAGAGCCTCATTCATTCTATGGAGGTGACAAAGCTAGAGTTTCAAACCCTCAAGCTTGTGAAGAACAATGTGATTTCCCTAATTTCCTTAGCAAATCAATTGATGAATTTTCAAGTCATAATACCATTTCAATTTCGCGGCACATGAAATTTGACTTAATCACCTCCATCCATGCAATAAACTGACACCATAATTAAAACATTACAATGTGATTTCCTTGTCTTACCAACATGTCGAATACCATATAAACCTGTAGATCACTGTAGCCTAGTAGCACAAAATGTCAAACTAGAATTATACCACCTAAACATGGAAAAATTAAGCTGTAAACAAGATTCCTAGTAATCTACACATGGAGTCAAGAGATCAGTACCATCAAAACCAACATCATAATGCCGAAGTCAAAACCAAGTATGCCAAGACAATATAAACAAGAGTGCCATCCAACAGAGTGTAAACTGTGCAACTGGTAATCAACCACAAAGATGCCAATTTGAAACTTAATATTGTCATCAAGGACAAATACCAAAAGAGAAGCTCAACACCTTTTTCCAAGTTGCATTAGAAGGTGGATCAACAAGGCCTGAGTAGATTGACTATCAACCCAAAAAGGTGAGTCAATCAGACCTGGACCCACTTTGTTAGGGCCTTAAGAATGGATTAGGAATTATTTGAAATGGGTAAGCTATAAATTGAGTTATATGACCTAATGTGATAAACACAATAATCTAGAAATAAATAGACTAAAACTATAAATTGCACCTATGGATCTAGGAAGTGTTGGATGATGTGTACCTTCACCAAAAGTTGGATTTGGAATGTAGAGGAGGACACAGTCACCCAAGGGAATATGGGTCCCTAATAGGGGGCCTAAAACTAATTCTACAATCCTCTAATGATGGATCTGACCTTATGTGTCCTGGTTTCAAACTTGACAAAATATCATCAATAAATTATGTAGGCAAGTTTTTGTGGCTTGACAAGATATATGACAAAAAATGTAACAATGGAGAATTTTCCTTCAATATCCCCTCATCCTCTTCAAACTTGTAACCTAAACATTCAAAGAGAGAGGAAATGTTGGGCCATTTTAGGGGCTTTTCTCAGTCAAACCCCATGTAAATATTTCCATTTCCACAATGGAAATGTCAATGATAGAAATGATAATTTGAAAGGAAAGAATGATGAATGAATAAATCTTACAACTCACCACCCTTCAATGGATTCCTTGAAGGACTAAAGTCATGCACATCACCTCAAGGATTTTGGATCTTGCTTAATAGATTTTCTTGAATGCTTGAATTCTTGGAGAGCTACAACAATGTTAGCCATCACAAAATAATAACATGAACACACATAGAATTTTACATTATGTTGAATCTTGAATTGTTGCAATAAGCTTTGAAAATTTTCTATTGACTTGCTCAATAGTACTCTTGATCATAAGTTTGCTAATATTTTTAGATAGATGATGTCAAATGATAAAATAACTAGGCATTTAATTGTAAATGATAGTATATTGCAATCTTTTTTATTGTGACAATTTTCTACACTACAATATTAAAGGGAGTGGTCACTTAGGTTGTAATTTTCCAATTAAACTTAAGAATAAAATTATATTATAAAAACTATTACAATATACTAGCATGATATTTATTAACGATGAAATGATATTTTAAAAATATAAAAATAAATACAGAAGTAATAAGTGAAATTGTAAAAAGAAAAAGTATTCTCTAAGTTATTTTTGATAAATGTAAAAGTGAGTTTTTGAAAGGGCTCAAACCCTTTTACATAGCAACAACGTCCATCAAGTGAGAGGAATGAGTTCCACAAGATATGGAAAAATAAAAAACTACCAAATGTACAAAGAATAAGAAGCAATCAAAAGAACAATTGCATAGCATTGAAATATACAAGCAACATATGAGCACCAACTATAGGATATTAGCTAACTTTTATAGGCTAGAATCAATATGCCATTCTTTGGCTAAGAATTTCACTTGGTTAGTAAAAGATTCAAGGGGGTCCTCCTTAATACTAATGGTTTTATCATTTTGAGTTGTAGACTTCACCCTTGTTCTTTTAGTAGGGCTCTCCTTCTAGGTGAGTGTATGGAAATGGTTTATAAAAAAGTGGCCAAATGACATTTTGTATGTAATATGCTTACATCATGTTCAAAATCATAACATGATCATGTTATGGCTTGGTAAATACCAAGCCATAATGCGAATGTGTTTTGTGGATTATAAAATGTGATCATGTTTTGTAACCAAAAAATGCACTTGTAATTTATGGTTACAAAATGTGAGTACATTTTGCACTTGATAAAAAGCAAAAAAAATATGTACTCAAAAATCCCACAACTATGAGCCACAACCACACTTGCTCACATTTTTTTCTCCAAAACCTACTCACATTTTGAAGATTTTACAACAAGGATTATCATAATATGATGTCACATAAGAGGTAAGTCCAATATTTTAATGTTTTGTAATCAAATTGTGTTTGCATTTCAATACATTAGATTATTTTTGATGAATTTATTTTATATATATATTAGATATTATAAACCCCAACTTGGAACCAAATTTGGATGAAGAAATTCCTGAAGAGAGCCCTATAACACCCCAATATCCTTCAACACTTCCAAGAAACCTTGGAAAAATCCAAGAGGATTTGTTAGGGTTGTTAGGTCTCAAAATCATTGCTCTAGTTCCTTCAAAAAAATTATTCACAAGGCTAGGGTTGTCATCATGTGGGTAAAATAGTTCATCAACAAAATAGTGGAGGATTCTAAGCTAATTCAACAAGAGTGGATTTTATTTTCTACACTTCAATCTAAACTTAAACCTAGGAAGGCATTCCTAGGGGTATACTTGAATAGGTATGAAAAACACTTTAAGATAAACAACAATAATGTAAATGATAGCTATCACCAACCTATCTAATTATCCCCAAAGATTATCATTGGAATAAATATATTAGCTATCAATAACCCTTATATAGCTAATAATACACCTTGAAAACATGTGTAAGGTGGGGTAAGCTTCATGATTCATAGCTAATGGTTTTCTATGTTCCTTGCAAACAATGATATCATGAACTCACAAAAAGAAGCTAAAAATAAATGGTATTATGAATTTGTTTTGATATGTATGATTGGAACACATACAATAGATTGATTGCTAATCCTAGGCAATAGAGTCACAATTAACAACTTGGAGGAAACACAAAGGGAAAACAAATTGATACGATCTACTTATCTAAAGCATCAATGAACAACATTCAAAATTTATCTACTTAGTTATTCACCACCGTACTACCCAAACTTATATACAATCACATAAAGAGTTATTACAACTCATAAAATAAGATTAGAATCCTATCAAATTCCTCTAATATTGATTACATTCACAACAACAAATGTGTTGAAGAAAATATGTCAAATTTGATATATTCTCTAAGTTTACATACACACTCATGGAGACATAACATAGTTAATTATATTACAACATTCTTACCATAATATGCCAAAACCAATGTATCCCTGTAACTAAGTTCTTTGAATTTTTGCAACTTTTTGCTTTTTTTGATTATTCCTCTACTCTCCTGTATTTTCCAATCATGAAAAATGATAGCCAAAAATGCCAATAATACCAATTGATGGGGAAAACCAAAGAACAAAGCACTATATAAATTTAAAATCCATGGCAACGAACAAATCCCACCTAAAATAAGTACTCTAGATCAAAATATGAATTTTACATTAACTTCTGAAGGGTGAGGGAGAGATACTATCAATGTGAGTAGGTAGATACGAGAGTCAAAAAGCAATAATAATGGTGGTTGTTTAGTTTGAAATTCGTGAGTGAATACTTGAAGCAGTAAGAAACCATCATGTATTAGTAGACGATGTATATATAAATGAGAGATGTATTGTCTTGCACAATCAAGTTATTGGGATTAAACTTGCCAATCAAGTGTATTGTTTCCAAATAAAACCAATATATATATACACGAACCCCTTTTACTTGCAAAATTATATCTTATATTTGGCAATTATGTTATGGTTGGAATACTACTCATAATAACTTAATCGAATTAGGAGATGTAGACACTCAAAATATCATGATCAATATCATGCACTTGATCTTGATTAATGAACACCAATTCTTCCTTAATCACTTCCACACTAACCAATTAATTGAATAATATTTATTTAATTAATTGAATTCATTAGATTTCCTCCTTAAATCAAATAATGAACTTTATCAGATTATATCATCATCTCCAATCCCAATATTCTTCCTTTAATTAAATAAACCAATATATTTAATTAAAATCCTAATGTTCTTCCTTTAATTAAATAAACCAATATATTTAATTAAAATCCTAATGTTCTTCCTTTAATTAAATAAACCAATATATTTAATTAAAATCCTAATGTTCTTACTTTAATTAAATAAACCAATATATTTAATTAGAGTCTTAATGTTCTTCCTTTAATTAAATAAATCAATTTATTTAATTAAAATCCTAAAGTTCTAACATCCTCTCATTTGATTTAAATAAACCCAAATGTCATAAATCAACTAATTTTACCCAAGTTAATTAATCGTAAATTAATTAACTCCTAACACTAATCCCCCATTCCTCTAGCTTTTAACTCCACCCTAGGGTAAGTCAACCTTGGTCAATTAACCAAGTTGGACACGTAAATCAATTTATTTGATTTACTAATTACTCTATTTTCATTCAAAATGGCATATTCTTGGAATATTCCACCCACTTGACTTTTCCCTCCCAAAGGACTTTTGTCCTCTTTTTTGAGCCACCTTTGCATTGAAAGCTCTTACATGTCCTCTTTTTTTATCCACCTTTGCATTGAAGGCTCTTACACCTCCTCTTACACAAGCCACCTATTGACATTCATTCCTCTTACACATCCCATCTCCTCTAAGATTCATTAGCATGTTGATAACTGACACAATGCCATTGGTCCAATTTTTAATCCCACATTCTCCCCATTCTTCACTCTTCAACCCTTCTTCCTTATAAATAGAGGCCTTCTTTATTGAAAGAGGATCCACAATCTCATGCAAAGTCATTATCCAAAATATCATCCACAAGTTAGATTACCATATGTATAGAATTTCTCAATCATAGCTAGGTTATTGACATTTTGTTCATCACACATCCATCCAAAGCTTATCAAGGGATTGGGAAAGGGCTTCTTTCCACATCAAAGGAGCACCAATCCCACTATGGGATGTTGGTTTGAGAATTAGAATTGTGTTTCATTTATGATTTAGTTCATATTTTGCTTTGTTTACATTTATTCATATGTTCAAATAATTTCATAGGGAATGCTCTCTACTTTCATCTTGATGATGGATCACAGAGTGTGATCCAAAACGTTGATGCAAAAAATTGATACACAATCAAATCCTGAAATCTTGAACAACATACAATATGGATTGTGGAAATTTGATATAATTAATTATTTACACTTGTTTATTGACTAATGATTGTCTATTTGTTCATGTTTGAGCAGGTCTAGGCAAATCATTCATAGGAGAAGCAGTCAAAATTATTGTAGGTCAATCAAGTAGAGAATCGAGAACTCAATTAACATTAAGGACTTTTCATACTAGTGAGGTATTTACAGCTGATATTACATAACATATAAAAGCCCCATTCATCGAAAAAATTGAATTCAATGAAAATTTGGTTTCTCCTACCTGTACTCATCAAGGGAATCCTCCTTATATATGTCAAAATAATTTAGACATGACTATCGATAATCCATATGAAATACAAAACTTAACCATATTGGTTAGTAAAAGGTTCTGAGGATACTTTGATTCATTGGAAAATCCATCTAAGAAGTAATCAAAGGCCAAAAACATAGCATTTCTAGATCAACTGAGCCTCAAAATTCATCAGGGACTAAAATTAATGCATTGCAGGCCTTTGAGAGTCATTCAAATCAAATACAAGAATTTTAAGTGCAAGTGAATCTACAACTTTTGAGACATACATTCGATTCACATCGTCTTACATGTAAACTAAATCCTTAGTAATATTGGTCTTTAATAGCCTCTTGTGGGTCAGAAGGCTCCATCAAACACTACAAACAATCAACATCCAAGTGCATGTGAAAAAACCAAATACATTTTCTAAGTGAACAATGTATTGGGTTCAGATGGAAAGTCCTATAAGTGATGTTGAAGCAAGGGGTGACAACAACAAAGAGGGATGAGATGAATTGGGAAGATTTGAAAATGGTGACATTATGATGATATAAGTAGGGTGGGATGATGTCAACATGATTTCATTTGAGTACAGATGTAGAAAAATGGAGTGGTTTAGACTCGCAAGAGAAATCATTTGAAATAGGTGAAGAAATTTGCATAGGTGAAGTTCAGTTGCAAAGGAATGATTTCGAGAAAATGAAGTGAGTGGAACAATTCCACATGATAAGAGAAGTTCACATGAGAAATTTTACATAGAGGAAGATGATGCAATAATGACGCATGTGGGAATATGAGGTCTATTGGCCCAAAAAAACTTTGATTAGGCCATTTGAGAATGCACTTGAGGGAAGAAGGTAGGCAAGTGGAAAAAGCAAGAAATCTCTCAAGATGAGAAACAACCTAGTTTACATGGAAATGCCTACAAATATTTGAATAAGGAAAAATTTATTGTAAAGTAGAAAATACCAAGTGAATTAGATCTAAAAGAGTGATGAGGTGAAGTTCAGATGAAAGATGGATTCCTAAAAAATTGAAACTTAGTAAATTTTCAACACGTAATACCTTTGTGAGAAAAATAAATGAAATTACAGATTTATAGGGGAATCCATCGCAAGTGCACATTGCGAGTTGAATGAAAGGGAAAAACTTGCAAGAGCATTTAAATTTTGATTCTTAGTGAATTTTACAAAACTTAAAAAGGAAAATGGGTTTGTTTTTTTATGCTCTATCCACTAGCGCTTAGAAATTTTGACCAAAGAGTACCCATGAATAATTTCTCAGACTAGTTATAAGCTTGGTAAAAATGGCTAAGGCACAAAAGGGGAAGGGAACAAAAAAGGGAAAACATAATTGAGTCTCAACAAGGGTATTTGAAACAAAATAACATTCAACTTACAAATTTAGTTTCAAAACAAAAGGCATCAATATCAAACCTCCACCATAGAACAATTTCTTAATCATTAGAAGCAATTTTGAACAATGTTGACTCGATGATGAGTTAAATAGATCAAAAAAAAAATTATATTCATGCCATCAATTTTATATGATGAAATTATGTTACAATGAAGTGAAGAAAAAATAGATAACAAAAGGAAAAATTATGCTCTTTTTACTAATCCTAAAACCAATGCACCTCTTCTTACGACTTCAAAGATATTTCTAACACATTGGCGCAATCATAATGAAATAAAAAATATTTTTTATGATAGGTGGTGTATGGTCTTTGAACAACCTCCATGTGATAACCATGAGGTGCTAGTATATTTTATCAAAAAACTTAAGTATGTATTTTTCTTCATGAAATTCTCAATTATTTTGATATGATGAAGTTTCATGGTAGAGGTCACATAGGATTTTCCCAAGATAGAATTGGAGCTTTTCTAGTAGCAAACCATCAACTAGGACCACTAGCAAAAAAAACTATTCATCATCTGACAGTTCCATTAGTCATCAAGGAGATTCTCAAGGTGTAGGCTCTCCATGTGATCACTAGCCTAACATACACACTTATAGAACATGTCACACAAATATCCTAGTCTTATGCTTTGATAGATGATTAGATATCACAATCATCTATTTCTAGTCTCCTATCTCTCACCTATATTCTTTAACTATTATAATTTATACTTTGGAAGATATTGTGATCCAAAGGGTGTAGAGTGTGCTACCTCCCATTAGTGCAATCATTGTCATTTTAGATGTTTTAGGAACATAGAAGGTGATCCAAAAGTACGAGGTTGTCAATCAAATAATGTGGTAATGAATGTTTAGTTATTACATGATTTGTTTCTTGATCACATACATGTACTTTTATAAAAATTTATAACATTTTATATTTTATATTTAAATTTTTTAAATTAAAATTATGCATGTATTATACATTTCAGGGTTTAATGCCATAGGGTGGTTTGAAATTGACCATCCCACCAACAAGTTGTATAGTTGCATATATTTCAAAGATAAAATTCTAATATATTAAAATAGATTAGTAGTTTATATTCAAAATAATGTTGAATATTTGAAAATACATTTTTTGTTGAATAAGTTGGCATTACATCATTATCTAGCATGTTTAATCATAGGGTTAGTTGTGATATTGGATTCACTAAGGTACAATGTAGCACATTTTATTTTTTATTGTTTGTTTAGTTGATGAGTTCAATTGTCTCACCTCTTGATATACATGAAAATTTGGATGTTGATGTTCTTACAACAATTTCATCATCAATGTCCCTAACATAGGTATGAGTATGAACATATATTTAATTATGATTATTTTTTCTCAATTGGCATAATCATGTTTATGTGTATTTTATTTTTTGAGTTAAATCTATTATTATTTTTTTAGTTGATTAATTTAGTTGCCACACCTCCTAGTATACAATAAATTTTGGATGTTGATGTTTTGAAACAAATTCATCCTCAATGTCCTTAACATAGGTATGAGTATGAACATATGCATTTGCAGATTTTAGACCTATCTCTTTATGTCATACAATTTATAAAATCTTTACAAAGGTGATTATCTGAGATTGCAACATTTAATTCCAAGAGTCATTTTGCCAGAGCAAGGAGGATTTGTCCTAGGAAGGGAAACTACAGAAGGGGCATTGGTGGTGCATGAGGTGCTTCATTCTATCAAATCTAATCGTTTGTCATATTTTATTATAAAATTGGATATGATGAAATCTTATGAAAAGGTTGATTGGGGTTTCCTTTTGAAAGTGTTGGCCAAGTTTGGGTTTTCTAGCAAGTGGTGTAAATGGATATTATCTTGTTTATCAAGTGCATATTTTTTAGTTATAATCAATGAATCACCCTAAATTTTCTTTAAAGAAACACACGGGGTATTTCAAGGTGACCCTCTTTCTCCATTCCTTTTTATAATCATGGTAGAGGCATTGAGGAGGGAAATTAAGGAGAAGCACAATCAAGGCTTGTGGCAAGGCATTCTCATTCCCCAAACTGATATTTTAGTCACACATAACCTCTTTGCAGATGACACTTTGTTGTATGGGAAAGCAAATATTTCTGAAGCTAAGCAAATAAAATGGGTATTGGACAAGTATTCTTTGTTGTTAGGACAAAAGATAAATGCCCACAAATCCAAGATTTATGCTTTTAACTCGAAAGCAGCTATCAAAAGGAAGAATGTGAAAGTATTGGGTTTTTAAGAGGCAAATCTACCATCTATGTACTTGGGAATTCCTTTTTTTATGGGGGAAAATAAAACAACATGTTGGGTTAAATTCATGGAGAGAATTAAAAAAAATTGTGCTTGGAAAGCTCATTGGCTCTCCCTTTTAGGTCATGTTTTTCTAAAAAATAGTATTAGCTACAATTCCTAATTACTTTATATCAGTCCTTAGGGCTCCTAAATCAATAGTTGATCAAATAGAAAATAATATTAGGAGCTTCTCATGGAAAGGGAATATGGATGATGCAAGAAAAATCCCTTTCGTATCTCTGGATAGTATGACCTTGGAGAAGCCTAAATGTGGAGTGGGATTACATGATATTTCCAAATGCAACATGGACTTTGGGTGAAAGTTGATTTGGAAAATGTATGCCAAATTAGATTTGAAATGGTGTGCATTGATGCGAGCAAAATATCTAGACAGTCAAAATCCGACAAGAATATTTACAATATCTAATCCTCCTGAAGGGTCCACCACGTGGAATTTTATGCTATCTTGCAGGAAAGTAGTCACATCTTATATTTCTTGGGAAGTTAATAAGGGTGAGGAAGTCAAGTTTTGGGATGACCCATGGAATGACTATCCACCATTGAAAGATTATCAAGAGTTAAAGTTAGCTATCCCAATCTTATCTCAATTGTGGGGTTCTAAATTGATTAATTATGTTAGTTCAGTGGAGACTTCATCAGGAAAGGTGAGTTGGAAATATTTTTCTACTACACAAACAACTAAATATCATAAGGAGCTTTTACATCAAATTTTAGGGGAAAGAGTAGTATTCATATCAGAAAAGGTTGATCGTATAATATGGGCCCCATAGAAGAATGGATGTTATACAATTAAATGGGGTTATAAAGAAATTATTGACAGAGGTGATCAAGTATAGACTCTGAGGACCTATTCATTTTGTTGGAATAGTGTGAATTTTCCAAAGGCGGGCAACTTTGCATGGTTAATGTTGAGAAAAAGAGTGATTACCAGTGATCGGCTTGCCAAGGTAGGAATTGTAGATCCTTTTAATTATGTCTTATGTGGTCAAAGTTTGGAAGATCCTAATCACTTGTTCTTATAATGCCCCTTTTCCCAAAGTTGTTGGATATTTGTATTACAAAAAATGAGTTATTATGCACCTTTTCCAAACACAATATGGGATCTTTTTACTTTGTGGCCTGTGTTATACAAGACCTCTCTATTTGCATGTATTTAGCACTCAATCCCAACAGTAGTGACATGGTCTATTTGGTGGGAAAGGAATAAGTGCATCTTGAACAAAATTTCTGCCTCAAGTCAAAATGTTCATGCAATTATTGAAAAATCAATCATAGAGGTTGTAAATGCTTGGGTTCAGGATCATAAGAATGTAGGTTCTATGTTTACATCTTGGGACAATAACATCTTAAATAATTGGCAAGGCATAAGTATTTCTTTCAAAGGAAGTTTGAAGCTGCCCTATAAGGCGAAGGTGGATAGAAGCACAATCAAATGCAATCCACCAATGTCATGTTTCTATAAGTTGAACTTTGATGGGGCATCGAGAGGGAATCTAGGTAATTCAGGGGAAGGGGTTTATATTAGAGATCCAAGGGGAATAGTGAAAGCAACTAGATCAATTTCCTTACCTCCAAGAATGAATAATATGGCAGAGTCAATGGCTATTCTTTATGGTCTACATCTTGCAAGACAAATTCAAATCAATAAAATTCACATCGAAGAAGACTTGTTAATAGTTGTAAACACATGCAAAGAAAGGGAGTGATTTAGTTGGAATATAAGATATGTAATGCATAACATATGGAAGCTATTGGATGGTTTTGAATCCTATCAAATATCACATACGTATTGGGAGGGAAACAAGCTAGCAAATTTCTTAGCCAATATGGGGTGTGATAAGGAAGAGATTTGCATAATGGAAGGCGATGACAAGTTAAAAGATTTCCCAGTTTTAGCAGATATAATAAGAAGGGAAAGCGTTAGTGAAGCTAATTATAATTTGGAGGAAGGGATTGAATGTGCTTAAAGAAAGATTTCGATTTGTTCAGTAATCATCAAAAAGATAACTTTTGATTAGTCCTTCATCATTTTAAATGGTGGATGCCTGTATTAAATATGGGAATTGAAAGGAGTGTAATTTGATGTGCCTAATATGAAAATGTTAGAGATATTTTGAGTCCCATAGGATTTTTGTACTATTTGGCATATGATATTGATGAAAGGCGCTCCTCACAAGGAAAAGTGGATTGCATTGAGTAAACGAGCGATCATGTTTCTAAAAGCTAACAATTGTTTTCTATGTTTGCAAGACATGAATGGTATAAAATATTTTGCTTGATGTTGATGTTGCATTAATTCTAAAGCATGGCGATGATTTTTTGGGAAGGAGTTGGACAAAGGCCAAAGAGGTTAAAGGACATGATGACATACATGTGTTGGATCATCCTATTTGCGTGTGTGAAGTGTTTGATAAATTCGCTTCATAGCATAACATTTATTCATCAAGAATTTTAGAGAGTTTCATGAAAGGTGATATGCAACAAGTGACTTCTTTGGAGGAGGAAGGTGAAATTAAGTATAATTGGCAAGCTTGCAGAGTGTATAGAAGGGTAATCATGAAGTATCTACCACACAACTATAAGGTGTGGTTGCCTGTTCTTGAATGGGAATTTCCCTTTTTTGACTCAATTAGAGATGCATAGATTGGTCTGGTTTTCAAATTCCACTGTATCCAATTTCGTAAAAGTGTAAAGAGGGTATTGGGGGATGAAATATTGTACCCCTAGGCAAGGAGATGCATTTTTCCTTCATAGCTGATATCCATCTTCCTATCAATTTTTTTTTGATTTACTACAGTCACTTCTAGTGTTGTAGCTAATTGCCCTCAAGGTGATAAGGGAGGTGTTCTTGCTGGCCAACAGGCTTTTGAAGGTGGTTCAAGCCTATGAATTTTGGAAGGGTCAAGGTTGAGTTAGTGGTTTATTTTTGTGACACTTCTTATTGAGTGGTAAAGTTTACATATACATTATAGATGAAATTAAAAATACTTTGGAAATGCAAAGTTTTAGGTATTTGCAGCTAGTCTTGGATAGGAACAGCGGGGTGGTGGGAGAAGATATGGAAAAAGTGATAAAGAGGAGGGTCAATGCTATTTTGGCTCTCATTTATCATGAGCATCAAGAAACAGTAATTGTTCATCTTGTCCCAACCATTCAAGAGAATCAAACAATTGGATGTTCATCCCACTCTAGTCGACAATGGCTTTCAGTTAAGGCACAATCCAGACAATGCTAACTCCTCTCTTCATCCTTGGCATGGGGGTATTCCAAATTTGAATGTTCCACTTCCAGTGCAAGGCAATGAATATGGATTTCATGAGAAATAGGGGGAAAACGAAGTTCAATTTTATGGCACGGAGGAATAAGGGTTGGGTGTGCAAAAAATTTTGGTAAATGACTGCAAAGAGGGATTATCGAATATTTAGAAGTTTTTGGTAAAGGTCTGTAAAAATGGTTTATAAATAAAATATTCAGTTAAGTCTACAACTTTGGTTGGGCTTTAGAATCATAGTTCATATCTATAATGTAAGCGAAAAGTTTAGATTTGTAGGCACATAATCATAAATTTTGATATTTTCAAGATTAGCATATTGTAAAATTTGGCTGAGAAGAGCCTAAAAAATCATATTTTGTAATATTCTAATTCTATATTAATATACATATATAGGCTTATGCATTTCTACTAAAAAAAAGGACAAACATCTCTTAATGATGTTGAGTTTCATAAACAAGAGCAACTAGACTACCAATATGCTACAAGTATTGTTGATGTGTTTTCTATGCACTTCTCAACACAGGTAATGCATAGGTGCATCACCTCTCTTGAAAGACAATCTTCCACAATCAGATTGCAGAACACTATTCCAAGGTCTCTAATGTCAGGTCTTGACAATGCTTGGAATATCTCAGTTGATTTATGTGATTTTTTGGAATCACAAGGCGGACTTGCAGATGAGTCACAAAGCGGGGAAGTTGGATCTACAAATAGAGTTCTTAAGATGGGAGAGTTGCTGTGTGTTTGTTGTAGGTTCAAACAACATTCTAGAACTCCCTTTCAACATTAGATTTAACTTTATAATGTGCAATGAACCTTGCCTAAGGCTACTTATTAAAAAAAATAAAAAGGGCAGGGAAGAGAGAAGGTTCCTAGATCTGAAACTATGAATGAACAATGATCATGGAGGCTGCTACAATAGACAAACTCCCTAAACTGGGTTTTGCTTGGCCAAGAGAAACCTACAGTTACACAAAACAAGTGCAATCTTCTAAGGACTGCTAATTTTCAGATTGCCCATGCACATCATGAACATGCAATTGAACTAAGTTGCAGCAATAAAGGAAGGAAGCCCAGGCTAACTTTTCATAGAAGCTTGTCATCAACAAGTGCCAAAAGTATGGGCTGGAAATTCATCAAATACTGAAACAACAAACACCATCACCACTTCCATTCAATAAAATAACAACTAAATTAAAAGAGAAGTAGAACCATGCATGCAAGATGAGAAAAATCAAAGAGAACATCCATAAAATCATGCAATGTTGTCTCTATTGTTGTAAATGTTTTTTACACCAGCTCTCCAACCCCTTACAAATGAGGCGGAGACCCCTATTTATAGTTTTTCAAAACCTTAATGAATGGCTAGGATGGAGTTACATTGTGTGGCCCAAATTTGATTACATTAGGGCTTCACCTACCCCACAATATTCAACAATTTAAAATACATCTGCTGTCTTTTCCCTATTTTGTCTTTTAGTGCCCAGGTGTTGTAGCAGTTTTGTCTTCTAGTTGATTTCCCTTTTACTGTAGCTGAAACTACCTGAAAGCTACCTTCTTCCCAATAGACTTGCAACATTTTTCATTGGATCAAATGGGTCTGTCGACAACTGGCATCAATAGATTGGTTTCCCCTAATTTGGGCGGATAACCCCTTAAAGATCATCATCATCTGGTGCAAAGTAGGACAACTCCCCTGTGCTTTCTTCAAGGCCACCCCCTTGCATTTTTTTCATTGACTTCCTTGGCACAAGACTTCTTCTAATGTGAGCTCTATTGATGGACGCTATGAGGAGAGGTAGGTATAAAATGAATGGTGCCAAGAGCTAGGTGCTTTTCCTTGTTCAACTTTCTCAATGGGTCTCTTGATGGACCCGCAGTAGGCTTCTTGAAACCTGCATACATGAACTGTCATAAGTGCTTTCATACAAAAATAAAGGAAAAGATTAATCAAATATTACAAAATCCTTGTTATATCCATACATACGTCATCAAAATATCACAATATTCAGTGGGAATTACCATTAGCAACTTATTGGAGGGAGTTTGGACGGTCTGGGCCAAAGAGGCCAGAATGTTGTTTTAAAAGGGCAAATAGGGTAGGACGACCCAGATGGTTTCTTCAAGCTTCAAATTTAAAATTTGAAAAGTTCATGGGGAAGAGCGTCCAATTTGAGCATGTGGGTCAAAGTTCGTTTTTGGATTAGTAGGCATCTAGGTCATCATTGGGGCGCCCGGAGTTGTGAAGCGGGAAAGCTGTCAGGAGTTTATTGTTTGGAACAACCAAGGTGAAATGAAATTGCGGGGGCGGAGTTCCGAGGTTTGGGACCTGGAAGGACAGAAGGACGGCAGCCAGTGGACGATGGATGGAAAGACAACAATCCAGAAGCAAATTTCTCGGATGACGGCGAAGGGACAACATTCTGAGAGGAAAGTCCCAGAAATGACCACAGAGGGGCTAGGCTTTGGAAGCCAGGATACCTAAGGCAAACGAATGTCCAAAATGGCAAAAGGGAGACGAAGTCTCGAAAACAGCCATGGAGGGACGGAGTTCCAAAAATGACAAAAGAGGGACGGACTTCACTTCCACGGAGGGGCTGGGCTCCGGAAGCCGGAATGCCTATGGCAGACGGATGTCCAAAATGACAAAAGGGAGACGGAGTCCCAGAAACGGCCACAGAGGGATGGAGTTCTAGAAACGGAAATAGAGGGACAAACTTTCAGAAACGGCCACGAAGGGCTAGGCTCCAAAAGCCGGAAAGCCTAAGGCGAACGGATGTCCAAAACGGAAAAAGGGAGATGGAGTCCCAAAAATGGCCA
>CM021104.1:119772303-119849718 GCA_007115665.2 Sequoiadendron giganteum | reverse complement strand
TAAATTAACTCACTAGGAAAATAAAAACCTACATCAACCTCCCTTCCTCCATGATGAATTTATAAACATCTACATTGGCTCGACTAGCACCAGGATCAGACTCAACAAAATTCTTTTTAACTTCCTCCTTCAACACAACAAAGAGAGTGATAGTCAAGTGGTGAATACCTTTATGGTGAAGCGGGTTAGTTTGTTGAGCTTCCTTTCCAAGGTGAAAACATGAGCTTGCAAGCCATTGAAGTCTTCCTCCTTTGTAGCATCTGACTTGTTAGTCTCTTCAACCTGAGCTTGATGATTAGAGGAGGCCAGAGGGGAATCCTCCAGGATCATCCTTGTAAGCTCAAAAAATAGACTTGGACCTTTAGTTAACTTCATTTCCTCCACATTTTCCTCCACAATATCACACTTAATTTGTTTACTATGTTCTTATTTGCTCGAAATTTCACCAACATGGACCTTTGGTTTGTGTTTAGCCGAACGATTAGACCTTATGACACTGGAAGGTTCAACATAAGGGTCCATACCCATGGCCACCACATTTCCCTCCTCTAAATCTTTAATATCATTTTCATCCTCTTCATTTTTAGTGGGTGGTTCTTCAACATAGAAGGTTATGCCCTTTTTTCTCTTTTTTTGTCCGCTTTGGATTTGGAAAGTAGTTTTACCCCCTTAAAGTGTTTTTTAATTCACACAACCCAACAAAACATTTGGTCTGAGCCCGCCCAACATTACCCTTTTTCTTTTTTGTAGGAGGTTTGGGTTTAGGGTCCTTTGGGGGTTGGTTGGTAGAGAGGGAAAGTTTCCACTTTGAACCCATAGAAACAACAAGGGAGGGTTTTAAAGGAGGAGTTTCAGAGGGCTTGGGCTCCTTAACCCTAGTGGTAGATATAGGTTTTGGAGGGAAAAGGGCCAATTGAAAAATGGTAAAGGTGAAGGAATAGCCCCTGGTGAAGGGGTAGGGGAGTTTCTTAAGATTTGTGGTAGTAAGATCTAGAGTTTACTTAATAGAGCTTTCAAGAGACTATAACAGAAAAATAGGAAGCTAATGAGGAGAAGATGACACAAATGGTTAAGAAGAGGCATATGGTTAAAATAATAAAATTTAAAGCAGCCTTCTATAGTAATGTATTTTATTAAAACCAAACAAACCTAGTCCCAAGGCACGAGGAGCTTGCTCTTGTCATAGCCAACATGGAGTTTAATGGGATTCTCATTCTCCTTGAAGAAAGTCTACATACTATCCATATCCTATACCTTTGTGTGTTTCTTGAGTTTTTTCCCTCTATAGAAATCCATGTGGATTTGGCTATAACATCTTCACTCACTTCAAACGAAATGTCACCCACAGTCACACTAGGTGCTAGCAAATTGAGCGAAGAGATTCTTGTCATGAACTTTTAAAATTTCCATTGGGGGGCCAAACCACCTTCCACATAGATGTTCCATAACATAGCATCACATTGAAACTCCTCACAAGAGCTAGGATTAGTTCTGACATGATCACCACCCATCTTCAAACTCGGTGAGGAGTGAACAAACACAATGGTGAGAAAGATAGATCTTCATATCATGCCTAATTAAGGCAATGCGATCTTCCCATGCACGAGTAGGCTTTTCAAAGAGGCTTAGGATAGTGAAGTAATCATAGAGAGTCATAAAGTACTTCGAGGTAGAATAAATAGCCATCATGACATCAAAGGTAATTATTATAAATCCATAATAAAACAATAGTTTGGAAGGGTGGAGAAATATATCAATTGCTTGCACGTTCCAATTATTTAAGAAACTATTGATAATAAGAAAAGCCTCGTACACATGACAGGGAAACACATTGATCTAGATGTAAATATAGATTAGCAGAAGGTACAATGTGGACCACATCCTAGTCACCCATATGTTCATATCTATCGCATCATAGTTCCTCCACAACATACCAAAACCAATGGTAATTAGACAAGTAGTCAAACACGTAAAAGAGGTATCAACACTCATCACTAAAGGTTAAGTTTTTTTGCTCATCAAGGATAAATCCTTGTACATTCAAGAGGAGGGCCTCAAGAGTCTTCCAACATTTTGAAGATTCCTAAGAAGGCCCAAAATTGGCCAAAGAGTCAACAACAATACTACCTTTTCTAAAAATATGAGTTAGTTTCTTCCTTTCAAATTTGTTGAGTATGAATTTGATATCAACCAAAATACCCCTAACATTCCAACCCTAACAACTTTAATTATTTATGGCATCAATCAAGTACTTAGAGTCCCCCTCAATGGGTAGATACTTTAGTCCCATAGAAACAACAATTTTGACTCCACTAAGCAACACCATT
The DNA here is from genome assembly GCA_007115665.2 of Sequoiadendron giganteum. Taxonomy (NCBI): domain Eukaryota; kingdom Viridiplantae; phylum Streptophyta; class Pinopsida; order Cupressales; family Cupressaceae; genus Sequoiadendron; species Sequoiadendron giganteum. Next base: position 119,847,391 of record CM021104.1, on the reverse strand, counting down.
GCCTCTTTTGTCATAGAAGACTGGATCCCAATTCCTCCAACAAACCCAACAATCATTCTACCATTTTGATCTTTGATGATGCCCCCAATGCTAGCAAGACTAGGATTTCCTTTTACAAAACCATCAAAATTGAGTTTGTGCCAACCTTCAGAAGGGGGTTTCCATTTCGTGTTTAGCCTAGCTAAAGCTTTTGAGTTATCAAAGGAATTGAGATCCAAAGACTTGTTCTAAGAATTTCCCATAGTGATTTCCAAGGAACAAGGAGGTTTGTTCGATGGTTTTCAAACATAAAGGGATATATTCTCAGTGAGAAGTCTAAACCCAATATTAAAGACCTCCTTTGGGCTTTTCTCCACATTTCAGAATATCCTATTATTCCTTTCCTTCCATAAACACTAGCAGATAATGGGAGGGACTTGCTACTAATTTTTTTTAGGTAGAGGGTGATAATAGGGGCAAAGCTAGTTGTCCACAAAGATTTTAAGATATCTATTCATGGTCCAACATACCCTCAGTTTTTGGAGTGCAGACTCCCAAAATTCAGCAACAAAGGGATAGTGGAGTAACAGGTGATAGACAAACTCCTCATCATTATTGTAGAGCATGCATCTATTAGGGATTTCAAATCCCCTTTTTCTTAAATTATCCTAGGTGAGTATCCCGTTATGACTCGTTTTCCACCAAAAGAATTATTTTTTGGTGTAAGTTTCTTGTTCCAAATGTGTTTCCAAAAACTACTATGTGTTCCCTATAGAGACAAAATATTGTAGGCTGACTTGACTAAGAGATTACCCTTTCTTTCCTTAGTCCAGAAGAATTCATCCTCCTGAATGGAGATGAGTATTCTAGTTAGTGAAAGAACATCTTGAAAATTCCTTGCATGGTGCGCTAACTCTGGAGAGTGATGGAAAAAAATCTCCAAAACCTTCCACTTTTGAGAGCCTTTCTGACTAGACAAGTAGTCCACCACTTTATTACCAAAATAAATAGAGGTAGGGGCCATCAAATTCTTGAAGTCGGATTGATTAAGTCATATTTCAAGCAGTCAGGGATCCTCCCAAAACTTTATTTTGTTTTCATTGCCAAGTTTCCATCTCAGACCAGTTTGTAGCAGTAGTTTGACCCTATAGATATTGTTCCAAATTAAGGATCCATGAGGGTGTCCATCAGAGAGACACTTGATCAGGGGGTGGAAATTGAAAATTAGTTTTTTCTTGTTTGGGTTGAATTCCATTGTGTTTAGTTGTGTGGGCTATGTGATTGGGTTGTCTAATAAGGCCCCACTTTCACATCTACATCAATTGGTATCATAGCTTGGTTTGCGCATTAGGGAAATGTTGAATTTGCAATGTGAGGGTTTGAAGTGGCGAGACATCTAAATATTTGTTGTAGGTGTGAAGAGGATTCTTTCAATTGCGAGGGTTGATGAAGAAATCAAAACCTTAAGAAACCATTAGTGTTGCATTTTAGTTTTTTGTAAGTATGAAGGAGTCTTGTAATTATAGATATTTGGAGTGATAAGGTTGTGTTGGTTTTCGGGATTGAAGTTAGGTAGTGCACAAGTGTCATCCATGGTGGTAGTGGGTAGAGGAAACGTTAATCTGTTCATCTTCCAAGGTTTTTGTAGGGTAGAGGATATGTATATGTGTGTGGGGTTTTTCTAGGCGGAGGAGGCTTGTAACTATAGAGAGTGTAGGCTCTAAGAGAAAACTATTAAGTTGCATATTTTGTGTGACATTGTGTGTGTGGTTGAAGATGTCACATAGGAAGAGTATGGGGCTTGTTTTGGGAAAATATTTAGGACTTTTATTCTTTATGGAGAGAGAGAACATTCAAAGATGAGATCAACAAGATGTAGAAGACTACAATTTTTGAGAAAGAGTAAAATAAAAGTGGAAAAGAGGAAGTAAGAGGAAAAAAAGTGTAAGGTTGAGTCCTGTTATGTTTTTAACGAATATTTATGTACAAGTGAGCCCATGTGTGCAAGAAAGAATGAAGAAGATGAAGTTGTATGTGTAGATGAAGAGGAAGAAGAAAATATTGCAATAGTGGGATCATTTATTTTAGAAGGAATGGAGAACATGGTGAAAGAGGTTAAAATAGAGGTAGAGGATGAGAAGGTAGAAGGTACATGATTGCTGCTATTGTATCGGAAACATGTGCATATGTAGAAATAAGTGAAGTAGAGGAAAATATAAGTACATAGATAGTTTTTACTTTGAAGAACATATTGCTAAATGTAGAAGATGGTGGAGTTGCAACACCATGTCTTAGTGAAGGCATGGAAATATTGATGGTTGAAGATGTAAGTGGAGAATATGTTAGAAAAGAGGGTGGTGAGGAAAATGCTACAATAGATTGATAAATAATATATTGAAACAATAGAGGAGAAAGAGGTAAAGATTAATTTTCTTGAATTTATTAAAGATGAAATACAAATAAAAAAAATGGAAGGAAAGGTAGCATTGATGGGGAAGGAGTGTGAAGAGCATATGTAGATGAAAAAAATTCATTTTAATGACATGTGTTAGTATAGATTTGTATGCAAGTGTTGTAAAGGATAGTGTAGATAAAATAGAGAGGGAAGAAGATTTTTGGTGGAGGCTAAATCATCGTGGGTTGAATCCCACAAGAGGGAGAAGATGAATTAAGAAAGCTGAGAAGATGAGGAGTATTAAGTTGAGGAGAATTCAGAGGAGGAGGTCAGGTTGTGATGGACATAGGTCCAGGAGAGGAAAGAGGAATGCAAAACATATTAGGTGGAGGAGGATGGTACTTGTCTTAGAAAAATGTTGAAAGAGGCAAAGGAAGAAAGTTTTTGATGAACCTACTACAATGATGGAGTTTTTTATAGGTTATTTCTACTATCCAACTCTATTTTATGAGTTCAAACTCAAAAAAAATTCTTATCTCAAGTGTCTGTTGTAAGAGCATCTTGGTATTAAGGGAAATTTTGCATCAACCAAAAATATTTCTAACTTTTAGTTAGGTTTTGTTTTATTTTTATTGATTTTTTGTGGCTTCAAGTATTTTCAAAGAAAATTTGGACAAATTAATAGTATCACCTTGTAGAGGAGCCTAATGGGTATATGTAGATCAAATTTGGTGAAGATTGAACAAAAATCAGTTAAGTTATGGATTTGTAGATTTTTTTGGTCTATTGTTGGTTTGTAGTCTTCTAGGTTGTTGCAGAACTTTCCCTTATGAAAATCATCAGTCTAATATTGATCTCTTGCAAAAAATAATTGTTAAATCAACCTGTTTACAACCGATTCCAATGTGTATTCCCATCTGACAATATAGACAACATTGTCCACCTTTGTGAAAATATCATAGTCAAGAGGATCAAATTCTTCTTCTATCAACCCAAATATTTTTATCCAGTTTTAATGTATTTCCTCATGTAGCCAACATCTTTTTGGTTTTCTACATTTAAGAGAATTTTACTTCCAATTGAAGTTTGCAAAAATATTATGTCAATTAGAAATTGCAGATAAAGTTAAGTGAACTAAACATTTCAAAGTCTACTCAACTAGTTTAGATGGACAAGTCTAATGACGACATTAGTATGATTTAAACTGACTTCAACAAGATGATGACATCACCATATATGAATTGTAAAGTTTTTTTGGCCAACTAGACATGAAATGAAATTTCTTGTTTGAACTAGTCATTTGAGGATCTTTCACTTGCTACTTCCCTTTATGGATTTTTGAATTGCTACTACACTCATCATTTTTGTAACAAATCCAATCTTGTAAGTGTTAAAATATGATAAAATTCAATTTCTTAATGTCCTAAAGGATTAATGGAGATCGATACGTGAATGTGCAGTTAGCCATCGAAGCGGGAGATGGTTTTCCATTAGAGGAAAAGAGAGAGAGAGAGAGAGAGAGAGAGAGAGAGAGAGAGAGAGAGAGAGAGAGAGAGAGAGAGAGAGAGAGAGAGAGAGAGAGAGAGAGAGAGAGAGAGAGAGAGAGAGAGAGAGAGAGAGAGAGAGAGAGAGAGAGGGAGAGGGAGAGGGAGAGGGAGAGAGAGAGAGAGAGAGAGAGAGAGAGAGAAGGCCAAATGTGTGTTGTGAGCATGTGTAATACCTTAAAGAAAAATGTGGTTTTTATTAACATATTGTATTCATCCAAATATTTAATAAAAATAAAGTATATTTTTTTTGTTTTGGTTGGCTTCCATTGTGTTGAGTTATGTGGATTGGATGATTGAGTTCCTTGGAAAGTTCCCCTTTCATGTCTGCATCACCTACCTTCCACATAGCCACATAGGTGTCATTGTACCAAATTCCTATCCATGTTTTTCTTTCATGAGCGATAATAGTTGGGCCAACACTAGATAAAACTTATTGGGAAATGTGTAATAGGTGACAAGTGGAAGAGATTATTAGTTTCCTTTTTTCTTTGGTAGGCGTTGCCTTAAATGGGTAGTTTTGCTCGATACTTCAAAAGACAATCCCATGAACCTAGTAAATAACACTATAAAGTTTGACATATCTCTTTGTAGTGCCCCTCTCATTTGCATCTTGTTAATGTGAGATCGGTGTTTTAGATTCACCATTTTCTCATAATTTTTATGGTGATTATTTTAATGGCTCTAATTGGTGTGTATGAACCACCGTATGTTTGAGATGAGATTCCTCAACATGCCAGTTGTTGGCATTTTTTATAATTACATGCTTGATTTATTAGTATGCTTCAATTCAATTTAAAATGTATTATTTATGCTATGATTAAATGTGATCATGATTACTAATATTCAGAAGGAATGATTTATTTAATGAGTTATATTTTGATGTCATTTTATTTTTATGCTATTGGACCATGTTGGGATGACATATATATAATATATATATTGAGCAGGTACCCTTGATGTGCATTGAATGATTACAGGTACATGGTTATTCCTCCACCTAGATACACATGTCTGAGTTATTTCCCTAATGGTGGCTAATTCAAAGATATCACATTGGGCCCCTTCATATCCATTCCCCGATCGTACTCGAATCGAGTACAATATGCATCATATTTATGTGAACCCAAATCCAATTTAGGAGTTAGTTCAAAATCCTTGTGTTGTGAATGACCAATGAATGTTTGATTTAATTGATGGTTTAAATTCTATGTTTTCCTGCAATTGAAATATTAAGAATTTAAATGATTAAGATGTTTATTATTAAAATATTCTCTATACTTCAGGAAAAGGGAAAATAGAAGGAAAGAAGAAATTAAATTTATTTGTTGTTTAATTTAAATTTCAAAATTCCTCGAGTTGGGAATTGTGAGTTGTGTTTGATTTAATTAACGTATCGAGATCTCATGAATTTAAATGAAAATATGCTTTTGTGGATTTAATGGTTAAATTATATGTTAAATGTTGTTTTTAAATGGATTTAATTAATCCAATTGGTTTTGGGAGAAATAGAGGGAGTTTTGAATTCCAAAATTACAAAATGAATTTTTAATTAATTTTAATTGGGTTTTGAAATGGGTAAATAGGAAAAAGGGTTATATTTTTCATTTTTATGTTGTGAAATTGGGAAAATAGTGGGAGAGAAAAACTTTGTTTGAGCAATTTGTTATCACAGAATCTAGCAGCGCTCGATTCACGGATAACCCCCCTAGGAAACTAGTCTGTTTCCTCGGACCATGTGTTTCAAGCACGCAAAATGAGGCAAAACTCATTTTACGAGGTCTTGAATCCTACATAGTCCGGGTAAGTGACGATAGGCTTGAGTTTCGAGTTTAAAAGTTGACTCCTTGAGAACCCAGGAGTTAAGTCTTTCTAGTCTATTTTTGTTGCTCGGGTGGTGAAAATCACCGTCATGGCACCATTTTACTCTAACTATTTTTGGTGCAACGGCGGTGTTTTTCACCGCCATTGCACCTAACTTTGATTTCAACATTTGGTGCTCAGGCGGTGAAAATCACCGCCGTTGCACCTTAAACACCGCTCGAGCACCTAATTACGAGTTAAGTCTAAGTTCCCTGTCGCATTCAATGCGCGCGAGTTAAGTTATTTTTTAGGTTTTTATTAACTCAATCATGAGTTATTTCCTCATTTTCGCTAAGTGACTCTCTCCATACTTCGCTCCCGTGTCATCACGAATTGCCTCCCTTTGAGATCAAACCTTGGTGTTGTCCTCCAGCACGCGGTTTTCTCCTCATCTTCGCCATTGTCTATTATCGTAGGTATGTTCGCGTTTTCATTCTCCTTCGGTTGTTAGCTTTCTTTATTCTAGATTCGTATGCTTTTGTATTTTGTGTCGATCTTTGGTTGTCCGTGTTGCTTTGTTTTTGTCATTTCTTCTCATTTCTTTTACTGTCATTTTTCTTATTCATCCTTTGAACTGTCATAACAAATTTTCTCCCCGCCTTCATGCGCGTCTGCCCTCATTCTTTCCCTTGGTGTACAGGCAGGATTTTTTGACGCCTTCGCATGAAAGTTTCAAGTCACACTGGTGTCTTGGTGGTGATTTTCACAGCCATGACACTCATTCACAAAGAACTAACCAGGTGTTGAGGCGGTGAAAATCACTGCCATGACACCAAACTATTTTGAGGTGTCGGTATTCGAGCGGTGATTTTTACCGCCTCGACACCAACATTGTCGCCCCCAAAATCCTAAGTCTCGATGTTCGAGCGGTGTTTTTAACCACCTCAACACCAAAACAAAAATATCACTTCGGTGCTCAAGCGGTGATTTTCACCGCCCGAGCACCAAAATCTACATTTTTCATCTAACACTCAGAAGTGTTTTCTCTTCATTTTCACATCCACACTCATTTTCGCTCCTCGTTTTCTACACCACACGGCCAAAACACAGTGACTCCATATCGCCATGTTTATCTCACACTTCCCCATGTGACATATTTTTCCTGACAATCATTGTATCCGCCATTCTTGTAGTTCCATCAAAGATCCTCGAAAATAAAAAATACATCGTTCTTTCCTCTCTTAAATGTCAGCTGAAACGCCATCACCATCTCCTAAAGATAAGGGGAAGATGAAGTATAGGTACCAAGGAATTTTCCCTCTAACCGTGGTGTTGTCCAAGGTGGATGAAATCAAAGACACTAAGATCGGCCATCAAGATCTGGCAAATTTCATGAGGAGGATCCAACAGAGGCCATGGGATGAGAATCTGAAAGCCATTGTACATAGAAATCTTCATATGGTTTCTACTTTCCCAACTTCAACTCATCACACGAAGTTTGTACTTCAAGTAGTTGCACACTACATTCAAGAAGACAGAACTGTGAGGGATTCAACAGGTCAAGTTGTAATGAGGCTTGACGGTGAATTCTTTGACATAGTCTTAAAAGTTCCACAAATGGAACAATACACTCCTATCACAATCTAGAGAGCTCAAGAAATATTTGACAATGATCCAGTCAAGGCCAAAACATTGATTAACTCACAGTGGTTGAAGACTCCCCGACATGCTATTTCTAGGTGGCCTAAAGGACTCCCTAGGAGTGACTTCAAAGAAGATGTAAGAGATATGATTACCTTGTTAAGCAGAGTCAAGGGTTTTCCTGGATCCTCTTATTTTCAAGATTGGATGTATGAATACATCTGGATCATCCGAAGGAGGAAAGTTCACATTGATTGGGGAACACAAATCACTGACGAAATCTATGAGCAGCTGATCAAGGTGCCCACCACCTTAAATTTTTATATGACTTCTTTCTTGGTGTACTTAGCAGTAATAATGAGGTAGTTTCCAGGTTTATCTACCAAAGGTAATAGACATTCTACCCCTATCTATGACTACTATTACCAATTGAACCTGAGGGAAAGCTTCCACCATTTTAGGAGAGTCACAGATGCTTTCTTTGCTCCTTTGCTGTTCACTTTTGATCCAACTCTGGAGAAGAAGAGGATTTCAGATGAAGCTTACAAGGTGATCAGCAAGGTGGGATGCATGTTTCTACAATTTCCAACCTTTACTTACATAAGGGTAGGTTGTTTCACAGGATGCCCTTATATGCTTCCCAGATACCCATCAGATAAATGGATTCTTATGGAGTTGTGCAGACAATCAATTTCTGTGCACAAGGAACGAAAAAAGAATCATAAGCCAAGTTTTAAGTTTCCATTAACCATTGGTAGATACATGATCATAACTATGCAGAAGGCCAATAATGTTTCAGCTGAGATGCACATAAATACTATCAAGACCTACAGGTACAGGTGTGACTTTGACTTCAGGGACGTCAAGAAGAAACTCAAGAAAGGTCACAGCCATGTCTACCATTTTGAAGACATATGTGCAGAGTGTAGAGATGAAGAGGATGTACGTAAAATGGATTTCTGCAGGTTGACAGTTGATCAAATCAGGGCTCTCCAAATAGCTAATTTTCCTGAAGATTTCACAGATCCAGGTGACGTCCTCAATTTTGCCTATGATGAGGACAACATCTCCGGGAAACCTTTGCCTCCAGTATAATGGTCCAAAAAAGAATGTACTTACATGAGGGAAAGGTTGGCCCCTATCCTACACAACACAACAGAATGGCTTCATAAGCATGGCCATCAGATGAAAGCCTTCAAGACGGATTCTGAAGGTGAGCTTCCTAAAGAGAAACCTAGTCCACCGCCAGAATCTCACGCCAAAGAAAAACAGGTCGCGATTCTCTCTTCGTCACAAAGAGGGCCAAGGATTAAGTTCACTGTGGGGAAAAATACTCTATAGACTACTGAAATACAAGAAACAAGGGCTACCAAATCTCGTGCAGAAGAGAGGGAGCTTGTTTCCTAGGATTTATCTTCAGATGAGGAAGGAGGAGATACAGAGTTTGAATCCGAAGAATTAGATGATGAGAACTCTGGAGAAACTGAATCAAATGAAGAAGAAGAGTAATTAGTAGAAGAGGTTGACGAATACCAAGAGGATGAGCAGGTTTTGTCCCCTCCTCGAGGTGAAACCAAACAGGTTCCAGTATCTTTGCCTCCTCACACTCCTTCAATTCCTAAATCTCCTGTTCCACCCATTCCTTCTTCTCCTCTTCCTATTACGGTTACAGGAGTAGAAGATGTTTCTTCCATATCAATAGTGTCAATGGTGTTGGTTTCTTCTGCAGTTGGTCGATCACAAAATATCAATGACCTATCTAGTTCGCTAGTTTCTCTCCCTAGTTTGTCATCTCCATCTTTTGACATTTCTTCAGAAGCTGAGTTTAACAGATTCATGAATGAGTCTTTGCAGAGTCAGCTTGGCTTATAAACAACTGGGCCCATAATGACTACAATGGCGCCCATAGTTACTATTTCAACTATTCCTCAAAGAGTCCCTACAGCTCAAGAATTAGCAGTAACAAGTGATGTGTATACTTCTTCCCTCCCTCCTTGGTTGGTGTCACAGGTTCCTAAGTGAAAAAAGCAGATGATCTCCCCCGATGAGCTGGACCTGGAAGAAATACCTGCTCCCAAGAACAAGGAAAAGAAAAAGGCTAAGGTGTTGTCGAGACTCCAGGTTGATAAAGCTGGCCAGAAGTTTGTTGAGGTAGGTTTTCCTCCACAACCAGAGGGAGATGTAAACATGGAAGATTATACCATACAAAGAATACAACTTGGGAAGGTAACCAATGAAAGTGCAAAAGCAGATGCCCAAGTAGTGTTAGATGCTCTTGCAGGAAGGCTTGACAAGATGGAGCAAGCTAAAAATCTATACAAGGGAAAAGTTGAACGCTATGCGAACATCTTGAGAAACATAGTGGGATCTTCAATGGGTGATGCCCAATCTATGACCTTGGTAAATGTCAAAGAACTAGTTGTTCAAAAGGCAGAAAAGATTGCAGCCAAGGGTAAAGTCTTAAATGAGTTTATTGAAGAGATCATAGATCATGGGACGTAGGTCATCACCACCGCAAGTGAGAAGAAAATACAAGTAGCCCAACTACAGACTGAGCTTAATAAAGAGGAAGGATCACTTGTGAGGGATCTATCTCAGATGGAAAGGACTTTATCGTCATGGTTGAAAATGAAAGAATCCAAGATTAGCCAATTGGTAAAGAATGAAGTAATACCTGATAAGGAGAAATATGTGGAAGTGAAAGAATCTCTCAAACATAGAATCCAGGTATTGAAGTTTTTGATAAATGACATTCACCAGGTACAAGAAGATGTAGAAGGCTACCGGGTTCTTCTGGTAAATGGAATGGAAGAGTTGTCAGGTGATCTCCTTGATGACGAGCACACCTTCCTTCCCCTCAGTGAAATAATTCAAGTGTATAAAGAGGCCTTCATGAAGCTGGTGGATGAAAAAGGTTTTTAAAAGAACACCATACACACTGTATGTGATTTGCGGCTTTCACTGGATTGTTTTAAGGCTCATCTTGAAAGGTGTAAAAAGGTTTCTTCATCTGCAAAGAAGTTGATTACCAAAATACACACACTAGTGGATTATACAATCGGGCCAAACAAAAATTTCATGAGAGAGACAGCAAAGAAATATGAAGACTTTCGCGCCCAATGCAAAGAACAATACTCTTCTTTTCGTCTCTAGTGTTCGCCATTTTTGGTGTCCCCTACTTTGCACATTGTAAATAGTTTTTGACACTTTAGGTGTCTTTTTGTAAAACGTAATTGCACCAAAATATGAGGTGCGATTACGTAGAAATAAATTACACTCAGTTAGATTAGGGTTTCCTATTTTTACTCATCTGATTCTCTAATTTTGCTCTTCCCTCCTTTCTATAAATAATAGGGATTTCCTTTGTAATATTTACCTTTTGATATTTTGCAATGAAGTGTTGCTCTTTTGAAACAAGCATTGAGACTTTGTGTTCAATATTGTGAATTTAGATCTAATCAATAAAGAAGAGGATTGCATTCCAAACTTTGTGTTGGAATCGATTGTCTTGTGTGTTGATTATATTAGTAGTGATTTGTGTATGAGATTGAAAGGGCTTCAAGTGGTTGATGTAAACTTTGTGTTACACTTATTGTTTGGATTTGTTTATGTTTGAAGGTTTTTGTTGAAGGATCTACAAGACTTTGTGCTTGTAATCGTTCATGTTGTTCGAGGAATCGTTGTGTCTAAGAAGACTTTGTGCTTCTAATACAACGAACGATACTTCTACCAGATTCAACATTGAAAGGGCTACGAAACGACTTTGTGCCTTCGTGAGCCTTCCCTTTTCCTTTTACCTTTTGTTATTATAAATCATACCTGGTATTTCTAAGTTGTGCTTTGTCAAGATAGAAATATTGGCATTACTGTTGTTGTTTAAGTTTAAGTTATTCAGATCTAAAGCTTTTCATCGTGAAGCATTGTAAACATCTTCTCTGAAAAAAAAAAGAAGTATGAATGTAACACACCCCCCCATTTCATGAGTATAGTGTACATTTTGTAAGTATTCTTTTAAGTTTACTATAGCTTCTAATTAGCAGTAAGAAGGGCGCCTCCCTTTTCTGAGAGGAGAGATCATATCTCACACAGTTGTGGTTGAAGTCTAGATGGCGTAATCTGTTGAAAAGTTGATTACACTATTTTCACCCAACACAATTTAGAAAATTATTGATTAGGAGTGTAATTCTTATCCAAATTTTATGAGGTCAGATTTGTTGGGATATGAATCGAGAAGGGATCATGCTTGGTCTTTTTTGTGACTCCTCATTTGAACTGCTTGGCAAATTTTGCATTTCAAATTTTGAATGGCATTGAGGTATTTTCCTTGTTTTAAATTTATTTGATCATCTTTATTCAATTTTTTTTATAGGAAAATTTTTAGGGGAGTGTAGAATCCTCTCATCTCCTTTTATTTTGCAAATTTATTTGTAAATGTAGAGATTTGTCAAAAAATTGATATTTTCCAAAAATATGGGGTTATGATGCCCAGATTTTTGGGAAATGTGTAAAATGTGAATTTTATGTGAAAAGTGTGTTGTTGGGCATATTTAGAGCAAAAGGGTATCTTTAGATTTTTGAATTTCGAAAAATAATTTTTGAAGAATATTTTAATGGTGGATTTGGGGAAAACTTGGTTTTTACCTTGTAAAAATATTGATAAAATTTGAATGTTTTATATGTTTTATGATGAATTTTAATGTTCTAGAAAAAGTATCCTTCATGATTTATAGAAATAATGCTTGTGGAAAATATTAGAAATTTTTGATGAAGTTGAATTTTATGCATTGTTTTTCATGCACAAAATTAGTACTTCATGAAATGTGATATTATGAATTATGGAAAAATGTTATTAAAATTTGGAAAGATTATTTTTTTACATCGATTTCCATGCCACACTCATTGGTGATTGTGAAGAGCCTATGATTAAGGTACTAGAGAGGGTTATGGGAGTGGCTCCCAACATGTCCCTGACCCAAAGTGGCATGTAGGTTGATCATGGGTGGGGATTCATTTGATCAAGTGATAATTAATGAAACACGAGTAATAAAACTAATCAAGATAATGGATACCCCTTTCATGCCTTCGATTGGGAAGAAATGCTAGCTCGACGAGCTTGGATCTTGCATGATCAAGTATCCTCGTGTGTATGAGAGGAGTACTAAATTCCATGGGGGCCATACCTTCGAGCATCGTGATGACACTCTCTAACTATCTCTCTAGCATCCTACCCTAGTGTCTTGTTTGTGTGGGTGATCTACTATTGGTGATTTGGCCCAATGACAATCCTTGTGATACCCTTGCAGTAAGTTATCCCATGGTTATGCCCTTGATGATTTTTCTCAAGGATGATACTTTGTATGGCATTGGTGACTTGGCCCAATACATAATTATTATGTGACATTGGTGAATTTTCCCAATGAGATATTGTGTTGGTCCTACTTGTATTTGAATTGTCTTGTGTTTGGAAAAAACTTATATGATGTGTTTATGGAGTGTATTATTTGTGTATGGCGTGTGTGTAAGCCATCTCCCCATTTTTTTTGCATGATTATTGTGTTTGTGGCCCATGTGACTATCTCTTAGCACATTGGGAGTGGATATTTTTTATTTCACGAGGCCAGGTGGTGTGGTAACCACCATTGGGAACCTAAGGTTTGTGGATCAAGGAATGACATGGCATTGTGTAAATTCAATTTTAATTCATGTTGATAGATGTATTTCATTTATTTATGTTGTAATATATTGATTTGGAACCTCTCTTCGAAGATGATTTGTAAATCGTAAATGAAAAGAACATCTGGTTCATCTATGTGTATCAGTGTTGGTGTTGGGCATGAAATCTTGTAATTCATTCTCATGATAATGTTTGTGTTAATTCAAACATAGGAACACTTCTTTTGGTGCTTAAAATGAACCTATGTAAATTCACAGTTGGGCGGTGTGGTCCTATACTTGGGTAGCCCTGTCATGCAGTTTTTTGAACTCATAATCTCAAAAAATTGTCCTAACACTGTTGGGGTGGTCTAGTGGAAGTAGGGGTGGCCTAGTTTAACAAGCTTAAAAATCCAAAAACTTAGAATTTTTCCTAAGGTTGTTGGGGTAGTCTAGTCCCGTGTTGAGTGGCCTCGTTCTCATACAAAAACTAGAGAGTGAATCCTCTTACCACTAATAGGTGAGGGTTTTCTAATCCCTTTGACCTTTTCAAATAATTTTTATGCCTTTTTTTGATTCGTTCCATTCATTTTGGTTGTCTGAAACCTTGAAACCTAGTTAAAATTTCTCTCTCTGAACTTGACCTTTCCTTTCTTTTTTAGGACTCTGGGAAAAAATTATGAATGAAAGTTGTTCGCCTTAGTTTCAAGGTCTTGGTGGTGTTTTGACTTAGTTCTCAAGTTCCATCACTAAGGACTTATGCCATAATTTGCATCGTTTTGCATTCAACCTCTTGATATGACCCAATTGTCAAACCTAGGGTCAGGGAGATTGTTCTACTAGTCTTGTGAAGTCTCATGAAGGTTTTAATCCTTCGTATTTAATCTTGTAAGTGTCCTCAATAATCCTCACAGGTCATGGGGTGTTGTGGAGTAGTTCTTCCCCTTGTGTGTTGTTACGTTACGATGAAATGTATTGAGAAGCATGAGGTTGTTTGGATGTGACTTATTATCATTTCATCTTGTGGCGAGTTGTGCCTCTTGGGTAGGGAACCTCTTGTGAAGGTTTGTCTTTGTGTTTGGAGTGGTTTAGTGCATCTAGATGTGGATTGGAGGTTGAGGAATCCCTCATCCTGGCCTAGAGTGATGTTGTGAGAGAGCACAATCATGGTCTAGTAAATGATCATCGTGTGGGTGTTGTTCTCTCTCTCTCCCTTTCATTTTTCCTTTGTGGTAGATTTATCTCATAAGTGGTTAGTCTTTCATTCTTTCTGCCTTGCTTATGCAATGGTGAAGTGCCTTGTTGTCTTTGGCATTGTGTTGTTGTGAAACTTGTGTGTGGATTGTTGTCTCTTATATTATATCATTGTGAAACTTGTGTGCATATTGTTGTGCAAGTGCAACATGTCTTTTTTGTATTGTTGGTGTTGTTTTTTTGAAAAAAAGTTGTTATGTCAGGTTTTGTTCCAGGCTTATCAGCTCGACGCATTACACTCTTCCTCATACACTTCCACATCCACTGAACTTAATTATGCCAATAATATGTTGAATGTATTTAGGTGGCTTAAAAAAATTCCACCTTCCCCATTCTCAAGGAATATAACTTCTTCTATACAAACAACTTTTTAACCAAATATATAACTTGATAGATTTCTCCCAATTTCTACCATAATTTATTTAAATCATAGGATCTTCATGAACATTAATCAAAATAAATATGTGAGACATAACCTTATGGGACCTTTTCTTTTTTATTCATAATATCATGCTAAGAATGGTTGCATCTAACAATCTTTGAACTTTCTCATTAATGGAACCCCATGGATCACAATATACCAATGTATCCTCCATTTTTATATTTAATATCTCAAATTTTGCATTGAAAAAAATTACAACCTTAATCCTCCCCAATGTGCTTGCCATCCATATTTTGTATCTAGTATGATAAAAAAATACTCTTCTACACAAGATCCCACTCACAACTAGATTATCTCAAAAAATCCAATAAACCAAAAACTAAGACCAAAGGTGATTAGGTTTTGATGCACTTGTAAGTAAAGGTAGCATAATCAAATTTCTATGCTAATATTGAGAGTCTAGTGTATAAAAAAAACTAAAAAATAATCTAAACTATCACAAGAAATATGTAGAAACACATATAAAAGCGTAAACAATTAAATACATAACACCAATATTATGTGGGGAAACTATTTAGGGAGAAAAATCTGATATTCCAAAGTAGCTTAATACATTATTTAGATCCAAAAAGAGATTACAACACATGTACAAATCAAGATTTTATATGAGTATTACCAACATATAATATTCCAGAGTAATTTTGGCAACATTCTAATACCTACAAATTCATACATACATACGACAACTCCAAGAACCACCTAATTTGTAGGTAAATGAGAAAATTGAAAACTAAAAATGACTTTTTAAATAAGGCATTGTAAGCACCAAAGGTATAGCACCTAGTTGGCCCAATTTCCATTGCCACGCATGAAGATTCCAACAAACATGTTAAAAATAGTAAATAGATAATGCCTCTTACAATTGTTATAATATTCAACCCAACTTGGGCACCCAACTTATAACTCACACTAATTAAAGATAGTGCTACATGAAAAATATAGATATCTATCATAATGCTAATCAAGATTCCAAAGTAACTCCCCTCTAATAGGCTCTTACACATCATGCACAACTATCATAGATTCTCTAAGAAATATTGCACTCCAAATTTGTTATGAGAACATCCTTAATGATAGCTTACAACACACCTTCCAAGGCACTAATGCTTGGACAAATATGCCATCACAAATTCTAATGCCCCATTTTGGTTATGGCATACTTTAAATAATAATAAAATATAATATGTGAGAAAAATGCTAAATAACTAATAAATCAAAATAGGAATTTGACAAGGTTGATACACCTTAATTCTCAACATTAAATTATTAAGTAGTCAAATTTTAAACTCAAATTTACGAGTTATCAATTATCAAAGAAAGAGTATGAACAAGATTTTTATCTATTGTATGTGCCTTGATTATGAATAAAAAGAAAAATTCATATTAACCAAATGAGATTTGTGTTTTTTCATTTTCATAGAGACAATGCAATAGAAATGAACTCACCAAGATGATTTTTTCTTTACATTCACAAGTAAATTGTTGATTTAGCAAAAAAAAACTAAAAACTAAAATATTAAAATCTACTCTAATCAATTGTGAAAAATGAGCAATATATTAAAAACAAAAGAAGAAAGAAAGGTCTATGTTATCCTAAAAATGAACTCATGTTGTAGGATGAAACAAACACATTGGATCCAATCTCTACTTAATCTATTGTTGCACAATTAACACATACAAAGGTGCTATCTTCAAAGGATCGACCAATCACTACCATCTTAGACCATCTTCCACCATTTCCATAGATATAATGAAGCTTCAACATCAACAATTAACATGGAAGTCATAAGATTCAACCTATATTCCATGAAAAATTAATATGATGCATCCCACAAATACAAGAAACTTACCAATAACACGCTAAAATACA
This sequence comes from Sequoiadendron giganteum, assembly GCA_007115665.2. Classification (NCBI taxonomy): domain Eukaryota; kingdom Viridiplantae; phylum Streptophyta; class Pinopsida; order Cupressales; family Cupressaceae; genus Sequoiadendron; species Sequoiadendron giganteum. Next base: position 119,830,811 of record CM021104.1, on the reverse strand, counting down.
AGTTCCATTTACAAAGATGATAGAGTACATCAAAGAAAGAGATAATTGCAACAAGTATCAACAATCTCCAAAAGATTGACCAATCACTAGCATCTGAGAGCATCATCCACCATTTCATCTGCAAAATGAAGCTCCAAACACCAACAATTGAAATGGCATTCATAAGGTTCAACCTATATTCTATGAAATATTATTTGATACATCCCATAAATACAAGCAACTTATCAAGAACACAAACTAAAATACAAATTTCATTTAATGAAAAAGTGCACAAAAAGAAGAGAGAATTACAACAAATATCAATAGCTTCATCAATGAGTATCTCCCCTTTTATCAACCTTTTTTTTTCCATCAATAAGAAATTCATTCAATTCCCTCATATCTCCCTTGCTACCATTTTTGAAACAAAAATATTTCAATCCGTCCATCCAAAAAAAGCATATATTTCCTTTTAAAGTTAAAATTTCCCTTGATTTGATATACAAATCTTTACATCAAATAAAATATCTTTATAAGATATGCACATATCCATTTCAAATATACTTATGTCATCAATTTTAGAATATGCTTCCATAAAATATTTCCACATACCTACTTTTAATAACTTGAAGAACAAGCAAATATATTTTATCATTATGTGTCAATTTCCTTATGTCATGATGCTCGTTATTGATGAAGCAATAAAACATATAATTTATCAAATATATTTTATTGTTTTCTTGCTGATTATTAATCAAACAATAAAACATATATTTTAACAAAAATGTTTTATTGCTTGTCCTAACATAAATTAGCCTTGCCCCACACTCCTCCTTTCTCTCATACCAATGCCTTACAACTCTTAACTCTCATATTACATGTGTACCTTTCATTTAGGCATTTCTTCCTATTCACGCTCTTCGCATTCTGATTTTTTATGGCATGTCAAAATCCATATGTTTCTCCATGTTTTCCTTTCATGAGTGACAACAGCTGGGCCACCACTGGAGAAAAAAGTTAGTGGGAAATGGGTGGAAGAGATGGCCACTTTCTAAGTTTCTTTGGCAGCCATTGTCTTAAATGGGCAGTTTTGCTCAATGCTTCGATAGACATTTTGGTCTGCACTAAAGAGCATTCCCAGTTTTCCTCAATACTTCAACAGACTTTTTGGCCTGCACGAAAGAGCATTCCAGTCTGCACGGCACAGGACGCTTGGAGGGCAGAAAGAATGAGGTATTTATTCCTCCATAGCTATTGATTTTGTGCAGGATTTTATATTATGAGATTTGTTTTCTTTTTGTTGTTTTTGAATTAGATTGTATTATTTTTTCGGATTAACATTTGGGATCATATTCAGTAATCTATTATTTTTTTTGTCTTATTTTCCTCTCTATAATTTTGGTGATGGATCAGAGTATGGTTTGTAATGTTAATGCAAAAATCTCTCGCACAATTTAGAAACAAAAGACATTGAGATTATGGAAATCTGATATCATTAACTGTTTTCTTTTTTTAACAAGTTTTTCTGTAATCGATTATGGTGTTTTCGATCTGTTGCACTAAATAATTGCTTTTCTTAAAACAGTTTGTATATTGTAGTTAATGTACTTATTGTTTATTTTTTAGCAGTTAGTAGTTTATTGGCCATTTTGTCAGACAGGGCCATCAGCAGCTTATTTTGTACTCTGTAAAACTTGTATTTTTTTGGACAATCAATATAGGGTGCTGCCCCTCTGCAGCGGTTTAACTAGCAAAAAAAAATGTACTTATTGTTTATGCTTGTAATAAATAGTTGTTATATTATGATTATCTGGTTTATTGTGATTCCTGCACTTGGAATGGTCATTCCAATGTAAGTGTTAGAATGTTGACTGTATCATGTTGGTTGTTTAAACTTTTTGAAGTGTTTATGTGAAATTAAAAAAATCATATAAAAAATAATGTTTATTCTTCATTATTTTGATAATAATCTACTATTATTTCTTATCCAAATAATAAATCACTGAATATGATTAGAAATTTGAATGCATAAACATATATTGCTATTTCCTAAACTTTGTCAAGCAAATCTATAGACTTATGATACAATTATCAGAAAAATCTTATATAACTTTTGAATCAAATTCATTGATCTTTATATCATGAATAATAATTGGTACCTACCCATCTCATAAAAATGAATGGTTTACATCTACATGATGCTTTCAAAATTAACCCATTTATTGCTCCCATTGAAACATGCTTTTGAAAATCTCATATTTTTAACTCCTCCCATGAAAGTCTCAATGTTTTTAACTCCTCCCATTCAAGCATGCTTTTGAAAATCTCATGTTCTTAACTATATCATTCTTTGTTTTGATCTGAAACTGCAGGCTAGAGGGAAAGATAGCCGTGATAACCGGAGGCGCCAGTGGGATAGGAGAGGCAACCGTGAAACTCTTCGCTGAAAACGGCGCAACGGTGATAATAGCCGACGTGCAAGACGTGGCGGGCGAGCGGCTGGCAGCTTCTCTGGCACCAAATGTCGTCTTCCACCACTGCGACGTGTCCAAAGAGCCCGATGTTTCCTCCGTGGTGGACTACGCCGTCGAGATGTACGGGCGGCTGGACATAATGTTCAGCAATGCGGGCGTCCTGGGGAAGCTCATCACTTCCTTGGTGGACACGACGCTGGAGGACCTGGAACGCGTGATGGCTGTTAACGTACGCGGGTCCTACCTGTGTACAAAGCACGCAGCCCGGGTGATGATCCCCAACCGCCGCGGGTGCATTCTCTACACGGCCAGTCTCTCGTCAATCATAGCCATGCCCAGAGGCCCAGCGTACACTGCGTCTAAGCATGCAATCGTAGGGATCATGAAATCGGCGGCCGCGGCCTTGGCCCCCTATGGGATCCGGGCCAACTGTGTTTCACCCACGGGTCTGGCTACCCCCCTGGTGGTCGAAGCACTTAGGGCAGAGATTCCTGGGTTTGATAAGAAGGCCGCTGAGGATATGTATGAGGCTGCTTTTGAGTTCAAGGGTGTGAAGTTTGAGCCCGAGGATGTTGCCAGGCCTGCTCTTTTTCTGTGTAGTGAAGATGCCCGCTACATTAGTGGGCATAACTTGGTGATTGATGGAGGTTTTACGGCTTCCAAGCGATTCTCCACTGCTAATTTTGACTTGGAAAATCTTGGTCCCCAAGCTAATGGTGAGCTGACTAGTAGTACAGTCCGGGCGGGGTAATTACGTGGATTTTGTTCTAAAAATAAGGGGAGAATTCCACGTCGATTTGGATAAATTCCAATGTTATATTGAAAATGGTGAAGGATTTAAAGATGTTATTAAATAGGAGATATTTTATAAGTTTCTGGGGCAAGTATTACCTATATGTTGTTGATATTTATAAGTTTTTGAGTAATTATTGTGTACCTGTATATTTTTAGTTTTTTTTTTTAAAGTATGATAATTTAAAATATTTTTGATGGGTTTGTAAGATTTTTTTTTAATTAGTATTGTTAATGATTTCTAAAGATATTTAATAGTAATAGATGAAATATTAATTATGAAAATGATTAATTTATAATTTTATTTTTAAGACTTTCATTTTTCTAATGAAATTATTATGTTTTTAAGATTCAATAGTGATTAATTTATAAAAAAAATAAGAAATGTATATTTCCAATCAAATATATATTTTGAGATTTAATAGTGATAGAAAAAGTATTAATCATAAGAATGATTAATTTATAATTTTATTTTAAGACATGTAGCTTTCCAATGAAATTATAATATTTGTACAATTATTCTTAGAAATGAACAAGCATTATACATTTATTTATTTTTTGTGCTACATGCATTGAATCATTTATTGAATTCTTTTGAATGTTTAATGATTGCTTATTATCACAATCTATTTTTGTACGATTACAATGTGTTGTGTACAATCCAAACAATAGGTGCATAAAGGTTGACCAAAACATTAGAATAAATAGTATAATATGTATTTTACAACATGAAAATGCAAGAGTATCATGACCATACCTTATAAAAAGTCATATTATATTTAGTTGTGTGAGCATAACTTTATATAAATAATATTTTTTGCATAATTAAAATTACATGGATATGATTGAATAATAAAAGTAAAGAAAATTTCAAAATTACAATTCACGAATTTGTGCTAGAACCTGAAAAATGAATTATTTTTAGAAATGAAAAGACATTATACATTTGTTTATTTTTTGTGCTACATGCATTAAATCACTTATTGAATTATTTTGAATGTTTTATGATTGCTTTTTTTTTCTTTTTTATTGGTAATCTGTGGGATGAGGGGCCTACTCCCTTTATTAAAATTAAAGAGAAGGTTACAAAAAAATGCCTCTCAGATAGTAAGGATCCTAGGTAAGAAGAAATAGAGAGAAGATAGAAGAAGCCTACATAGAAGCTAGGAACAAAGTCAAATTCCAACCAACAGTCAAATACAATGACAAACATGAAGACAAAGAGACATAGCAGAAAGCCCACAACCAGAACTTAAGCCCTTCGACTTTTTCGAAGGAGAATGGCTTCTAGAGTCCGTTGGGAGCCGACCTCCACCACTTCCATTCCTTCTATACAAAGCGTCTCAGCATCAGATTCTCTACCAGCCTTACGTTTAGATCCACAATCAAGTTTTGATTTACTTGTATCAGACTGAGAGATCCCAAGTTTACACATCGGAGCTAGAGAAAAGTCATCCAAATAAGCTTGGTTTTGATCTTCCAAGTTATCCATGAAAGGGAAAGTCCCATCCGAATCAGAACCCTCATCCTCTGTCTCCAAAGGGGAAACAAGGGAACACTCAAGAATAGGAGCATGCAAAGGGGACAAGGGAGTCGGAGGCTAAACAAGATCCAACTCAAACGCCAGAGGATGCTCAAAAAATTTCCCATGATTCTGCCAAATAAATTCAGTATTCGGAGTGCCATCCTTCTTAACCCACTTCTTCAAGCACACGTTCCTAGCCCCAGTCGAACATTGAAGAGGACAAGCATCAATTCGATGACCCAACTGGTTGCAACGAAAGCAACAGAATGGTAAACCCTCATAATTTAGAAATTGAGTCTATACACTATGTGAGGAATGGACACTGACTGAATGAGTTAGAGGTTTAGATATGTCCACTATAGCACAAACCCTATAAAAATTATGATCAAAAGCCACCATGTCAGAATCGAGCTTCACAAAGGATCCCACCTGGTTAAACAAAGTGCTGAGAAGGTCCACATTGCGCAAAACCAAAGGAAGATTGTACAACCGAATCTAGATAGGAATGCAAGTGATCTTGGCAGTGGCCGAATCAAAGAAAGGTGACCATGGGGAAATAAAGAGGCCTGAATGCCCAAACAACCATGGTCCATTCTGTAAAACAAAGTTGCAGTCCTCTACAAAGCAAAAGGTAACCAAAAAAAAGCTGAAATCAAGAGATTCAACAATAGGGGTAGAAAGATTGCTCCACATGTAGTTGATCCATTCAAGGATGGAAGTAACCGATGGACGCTTGTGCATGCATCGCACCACCACCAAATGACTACCGAAATCCCTAGCCATCGCATCGATACAGTCATCAGTCAAGCAAAAATCCACAGGCTCTTCAGAGAAGACCACCTCAGAGTCCCCAAAGGAAAAACAAGGGCTTCCAAGCTGAGAGCCATTACCCTGATTCGGTAGAGGGGTCGAGGCAGGAGGAGTCGCAGGACGGGGTGAGCTAGGGATAGCAGTATGAGTGTCTGCACGACAAAAATCTATGCATTCATGATATGGGTTTGATTTATTTTTGCAACCAACGATCAGAATGGTAGTAGCTACACCTGAAGAGTCCCCACTTGATTTCACAGCCAAGGGATTTGGGACCTATGAAGGAGAAACGACAGGCTGAGGCAAAGACAAAGGCTCCAACAAAGCCCCCGAGCGGAGGTCATACCATCTCCTACCTTCACCAGAAACCGCACAACACCCACCCCGTTTCGAGCCAAGAGGACGATAGGCTTTGCCATTCGCAGTCGCACCTACAGACTGGCCTCCAACCCCCATCGCAGTCCTCAAGGTGGCGTCATTGCTATTCGCACTAGGGGAACCTGCGCGCATAGTTAGGGTTTTTTTAAAAAATGTTTAATGATTGCTTATTATAACAATGATATTTGTACAATTATAATGTGTTGTGTACAATGCAAATACTAGGTATATAAAGGGTGAATTAAACATTCGAATTAATAGTAAAATATGTATTATTATAACATGAGAATGTAAGAGTATCATGGTCATACCTTATAAGAAATTGTATTATATTTAGTTATGTGAACATAACTTTATATTGATAATATTTTTTACATAATTAAAATTACATGGACACAATTGAAAAAAAAGGAAAAAAAAATCAAGATTATAATTCATGAATATTTGCTAAACCATTGTAAGACATCGAAATTTGTAATTTGATATCATGACATCATGAACACTGTGGAGACAATGACATGTGTATGAAATTTCTTCTTCTATTTTTTGTTGCAATATCTTTTAAATTACCTTTAAAGCTACCAATTAAATTGGCTTAGCTTTCACTATCAAAAAGAAATTTGTTCTACTCATAATCTTTAAGACATGTATATATCCAATGAAATTATAATAATTTTAGTATATAATAAGAAATGTAAAAGATGCATTATTCTTATAAATGAAAGGGAATTGTACATGTGTCTATTTGTGTGCTACATGCATTGAATCATGTATTGAATTAATTGTTTAATTATTTCTTGTTATCACAATCTTTTTTGTACAATTATAATATGTTGTGTACAATGCAAACAATGGGTACATAAAGGTTGATCAAAACATTCAAATAAATAGTAAAAAATGCATTAATACAACATGAAAATGCAAGAGTATCATGACCATACCTTATAATAAATCATATTATATTTATTTGTGTGGACATAACTTTATATTAATAATATTTTTTACATAATTAAATTGCATGGACATAATTGAAAATAAAAAATCAAGATTACAAATCATGAATTTGTGCTAGACCATTGTAATACATCGAAATTAGTAATATAATATCATGAAATCATGAACACAATGGAGACAATGACATGTGTATGAAATTTATTCTTCTTTTATGTTGCAATATCTTCCAAAATACCTTTAAAGATGTCAATTAGATTGGCTTAGCTTTCACCATCGATAAGTAATTTGTGCTACTCCTAATCTATTATCAAGGTCCACCTACACCAAGCTAAGACACACCTCTCACCATAAATCCTTCTCTTATAATATATCTCACCTTTGTGACATATCATAGGCACTTGATCCATGAAAAAAAGTATCTCAAAAATTTGAGCGTAGTAGGGATGTAGCAACTCCACGACTTACAAAACTGAAATATTACTACCAATTGCAATAGAAGCCAAGTTACAAATATAAATAAATTATTTTTTGCAATTTAAGAAATAAATAAAAAAGACATCTAGTTTATATCTATCATTCATATTTGATTACATACAAAAAAATGTAACTAGTGTAGTATTTGAGAAGTGAAATTCTTACTTATCTAATCTTGAAGAACCTAATTTCATAAGTCTATCTACCACTATTGTGAAGCTCTTATGAATTTTTTATTATTTACCTGTATTTATTTTATTGAAACATATTCCCTAAAAGGCACATTAAAATTGATAAAGTTCATATGATATAGTAGTCACCGTGCATTGAACATGCAACAAATTTTTTCTTTAGCTATGAGAGTAGAGATATCTATTTACCTTGGTAGGATTAGCCACATAAATTACAAGCAACATATTCCTACATTCTATAGTAACATATATAGTCTAAAATTAAATATTGCACATTTAATATCCTCTAAAAAACTGTAATTAAAATTTTCCAAATACATCATAATTTTATCCCTTTTCCTCTCTTTGCATCATTATTGTTATAGCTTTGTAAAGCTCTTTGGATCCTTTAGACCTTTGAAATCCAACTCAATAGATATATACATTTACAATAAATCTATGAACTTATGATGCAATTATCAAGAATATCTTACAAATACATCACAATATATCCATTTTCCTCTCTTTACATCATTATTGTTATAGTTTTGTAAAGCTCTTTTGGATCCTTTAGACCTTTGAAATCTATCTCAATACATATATACATTTGCATGGATGGCATTGGGGATCTAAAAATGAGGAATTGAAATTAAGATTCTTAAATTGAGTTCATCTATATAGATAAACCTTCTACGTTTAAGTTAAATTTGTAATGGTGTCTCTATACCTATCAAAATACTAACAAAAAATAACTTTACTTCACCTTTTGGAGGATCAAATGAATTCATTTGAAAATGTCATTTTATAAGTATATAACCCTTAATATTAGCTTTATATGTTACATGTATGAATTGTGAAACAATGGACTTGTGTGCCACTCTTTTCACGTCTTAACATTCTTTTCTCTACTTTCTCATTCATGATAGAGGTCATTGGTGATATGTATGTAGTTTACAACAATGTACACATTACAACTAATATCTTGGCCTAATATTTGATATAATCAATACCATATTCATGTACAAATTCACACTTATATACACATTGAGAAGTCTCACACCATGTTTATTTCATTTATGTACAAGGTAATTCATTTAAGCCCTAATTTTTTATGGAAATTTTGATATATGACTACTGGCCACATTTATATATCTTAATATTTCTTAAGAATAATACCCACATGATAACATAGATTAAATTAAAAATATATACCGCTAAATTCTACCAAAAAGTAAGGAATTTTATACAATATATTAAATTTGTAAGAAATAATGAATGTTAATATCAATATTTCTTGTGTGGTTGCATTAATAATTTTGTCTTCTATGTATTTGACTTCAAATATCACTAATATGTATTGGTTTTACAATATAAACTGCATGCTCCAAAGTATAATAGGTAAAGCAACATTCCTAGGAAGACAGACAAATTCACTTGCCATAAAATCAACCACTAGAAATCGAGTTTATTTTTGTGCTAAAATAAATCATATATTGTATGAAATGGTCTCATGATCATACCCTTGTGAGACTACTCTACACAAACCCCATTCTAGTCATTTTCAACTACCTCTTATAACAAATGTGGATCATGCACATGATATACCCTCATATCTCATTGGGGTATGTATCGTACAATATATTTTTATTGTCTAAATGGATTCAAGAAACACCTTAAAAATTAAATACCCCTAAAAATATAGTATATTTTTTATGTTCTAAATTTTTAATGAACTAGAAGAAACAATCGCTACTAAAATTTGTAGATTCAAGGTAGCTAGAAGTTTATGTGGATAATTGAGTTTGAAATTAATCATTTAGTGACCATTAATTTGTGGTTTATATTTTCTAACCTCTTTCCATCAAATTAGAATCACTAAATAAAAAATCACATGTAGATAGGTTAAACAATCATGCATGCAAAATTTAAGAATTGTATAGTAAAATAGGCTTCTTCAATAAATAATTTTTTTAATAACCAAGCCTATCATTGCATAAGGTTAGAGACATATACATAAATTTAAAATAAGAAAATTATTTTGGTTTAAATGTCTATTTTTTTTCTAATCAATTGGTCATTAGTCATTCCAAAATGAAATTTTTAATCATAATAAAATATTTTCACATAATCTTATGAGATAAAAATATGTAAACAAGTATTCAAAATATACAATAGAAAATGGTATACAACAAATTTATCGCCAACAATTCATCGAGGGAAAATTCACTGTCAACAATTCACCGTTATGGAAAATTCACCGCCAAGTAAAATTCACCACCAGCAATTCACCGTGGTGAAAAATTAACTACATTAATATTTTTAATAAAATCAAAATTTTCAAAATATATATTAAAAAATATTAATGCGGTTAATTTTTCACATGGTGAATTGCTAGCAGTAAATTTTACTTGGTGGTGAATTTTCTGTCGGTGAATTTTCCATGGTGGTGAATTTTCCGTTGGTGAATTGTTAGCTGTGAATTTTCCTAGAGCCATACAAAATAATAGAAAAAAATATCATCAAGATGACACAAGGTTTACCCTGAAAAAATCCTCATGAGGGAAAAACCTAGCCTCCAAATGTAAAGTATTAATGCAAACCTTTTGATACATCAAGCTCCTCCAATGTAATCTATGTAAAAAATAAAATGGGAATCATGTAACCAAACATCAAAATCCATGCTTCCGCTCCTCACATATGGAACCTAAAATGATTACACTACATAAGGGGTCAAAAATAAACTCAAAAATCAAGGAAATAATCCTTATAGCCAACAAGTACCATCGAGATATCCAAGTTCTTTATGTGATCCATAAAGATACCTACAAAAATAACCAAGGTGACCACCATCTCAAACAAGAACCTTCTCATCCTCCATTGTGTTGATGCACAAAATATAAGATCGCATCCAAAGATGTCACACTATTCATCACATAGAAGCATGAATTTTGTCTCAAATAAATATCCGAATGTAAAAACTAATCCAATGGTAACAAATAATCCTTAGTATAGTGCTAATAAATAATCACTATATATCTATAATGGCAACCACAACTAGTTTCTAAAATATAAAACTAACCATACCTTAAATCCAAGGCATACTCATTGTGTGCAGTGAAATTTGTACCTAAATCGAATATAAATTACAATAAAATCCAAATAACATCAAAAAAGACAACATTCAAGGGTGAACCCACAAAAGTGGTTTACAATTCAAGTGAGGAAGGAAAACTTCCAAAAAAATGACCTATTCAAAAAAAAATTGTTTTGGGGGGTTCGAGCGAACCCCTTCGTATGTGGGAACCCACAATTCCCATTATGGGAAGGGGGTTCGCTTGAACCCCCCTTTTCCCACCTTCCCACCCTCCGCCACAAAAATACTCCAGATTTTTGACCTTCGAAGCTCAGGTTGAGGATGAAAATGGAGGAGACTTCACAAACCCAATTGGAAGATGGTAGTCCTCGGAATGAGCTATCCAATGAATATAATTTTAATATGTTTTGGTTTTATTATGTATGTGTTTTTGTAGTTTAATTTAACATAGGATTTTCACTAAAAATCAAGCTCTTTGTTCTGCACATGTGGAAAAATAGAAGGTTATCAAAATAAAATTTTGAAAAATATCTTGAGGCTAGGTATTGATGTCTTTGATCCATTAAAAAAAAAAAATTGAATTTCGATATTACAGAAAAAGTTGTTGTATACAGTCCGCCTATGTTTGAATTGTAATTGGTTTGACTTCAAAACTTGATCAAGGAAAAAATATTTAATAACACTATGAGACTAATTGCAAGTGCTAGATATCGTAGTTACAAATCTAAATTCAAAAAAAATAGAATTTTATCCTTCATACAAAAAAAAATATTGTGTATACGGTGAGCGTCACTCCTTAAAAATGTTGTTTTAAAAAAAAAACTATTTTTCAAAGGAGATGGAAAAAGAAGTGCAATATGATTCCAAAAAAAATGAAAAAAATATATTTAGAATCTATAGACAAAACTTCACAAATCACTAGTTTGCATCATCTTCAAATTCCTCACGATTTAGCCTCTATAGGAGCCTGAAAGTGAAGATTTAGTTAAAACAAAATCAATTTAGTGTCCAGTTTGCCCAAAAATTGTAAACTAGTATTGTGGGATCACCCTCAAGATAAGACAAGAAAGCTCAAACCAATATAGAATCAAATTTTGAACCTCCGATTGTGTAGGTTTTCCCATGAAATTAGTAGATTGGATGTGTGCTCACAAAAAATTCGGTAGCATAACGACGCTCCAATGAAAATGAGTGAGATCCTTTGAAAAATGATTGAGTGATCATGGATATATAGGTTTTGGATGAAAATGTATGAAGGGATAGGATTTTATATTGGGATTGATGGTTGAGATGAGATGGATCTCTCAAGCCACAAGATTGTGTCAAGTGGCACAAGGAGATGGATTAAGAGGGAGATTATACCCTTGGGGGTACAAGACCCATGTGATTGATGTGATGGGGAGGGTTAGGTAGGGATTAGGATTAGGATTAGTGCAAGTGGGAGAGTTGGAGGATGTGACATTTGAGAGGTATTAAATAGGATTATTTATTTAATTTATGGGATAGAATTGGACAAGGCATGGGAGTAAATAATTAAAGGTAATTATTTACTTTAGGCTAAGATTTAGAGATAATAGAAGAAATAGGTTAAGATGATGGTTGATATTATTGAATATTAATTAAATAATAGGATATTAATTATTTAATTAATATAGAGGATATGAAATTGGTTGAATTATAGGGGTAAATTGACCAAATGAATTTGGTCAATTTTTAGTGTCTACATTTTGACAACTCTTTGAGATGGTGTTACAAAGTAACATCATTTCAAAGAATATTAAAACATAACACGGGAAGAAGACAATTAGATTAGGGAAGATGCCCTAGTAATTCAAAGGAATGACTTGGAAGAAAGATGATGGAAGAGAAGATGAGGATTAGGATTGAAGATGCCCCCTAGAGAGGATAGGTGGGTTTGGGAGAACACAGGCGTGCTCTTGAAATAGATGAGATGATCTAGGATAAATAAGGAAGATGATGCAAGGTGATGGATAGAAGGAAAGATGGGAAGAGATAATGGATGAGGAGATGATGAATGGGAAAGCATAAAAGGATTAAAGGATAAATATGATCTTGCCCCAGTCATGCTAAAAAGCCAAGATTGATTGATGACAGATGGAGTGTTATTGATGTAGGAATGATATATATCCTAAAACAACACAAGGATTAGGAAGGATACATCCCAGTGATGATGATTGAAGTGTTGTTGACGTGGGAACAATATATCCTAAAACAACACAAGGATTGAGAAGGATACATCTTGATGATGGTGGTGGTCGGATTTTAAATCAAGGCTTGTAGTAAGGCTGAAAACATGAAGACCAAGGATGTGATTGAATGATGTGTGCTAGATTGCATGAATTATGAGTTTCTTGCAACTGGGGATTTTTAGGAGCAAGGGCATTGAAAAAATGGATGGGGATGACATAGGAAAAGATACTTACACTAACAAATCTATATTAGCCTAAGAAGATTGAAGAGATGATGATATCATTAGGATGGATGAAAAGATGCTTAGAAAAATAAATATATATTATCCTAAGAAGATTGAAGAGATAATTAAATCATTAGGATGGATGAAAAGATGCTTAGAATAAAAAATCTATATTATCTGAAGAATATTGAAGAGATGATGATATTATTAGGATGGATGAAAAGATGGGCATGTCAAAATGTGTGTAATGAAATTTATGCCTAAATCAAATAGAAATTGTAATAAAATCCAAACAACACAAAAAACATGTTAGGAAAAGGTGTGTTGTCCACCTTGCATAATGTTATAATTAATTATTTATTTATTTATTATGTGGTGCACCTAGGGAATCTAGGGGTATGTGCATCACATGGGTCTAGCATTCTTGGGGCCACTTTATGTGTTGTATGTAACATTGGGACATAAGTTGAGTTCTAAAATGTATTTATTTAATATTGGGGAAAGTAATTTAAATAAAGTACCCAATATTAAATGTGGGGTTAATGATTTTGTAAGCTCATGGTATTTTGTAAGCTAAATGAGGGTTTTGTGTTTGCTTCTTTGATGGGCTGTTTGTAGATTTGGGCTATGAACATGTTGGGTCAAAAGGGTTCTTGGTTGTGCATTCAAATGAGGGTTTTGTGGGGGAAGTGTTGTATATGACCACTTGACACAAAATTGACCTTATGGCTGGATCCGGGTTGGCCGAGAGACGAAAATTCATACATATAACTCAAACTTTTTGGCCATTGAAAAAATATAAATTTGTTTTTGGTCAATGTGGTTGTACGGTCATCGATATCAGTCTGCAAAGAAATAAAAATTAAAAAAATTATCCCGTTAGTGAAGAAAAAAATATTATTAAAAATTCCCTGCAAAATGAAACTTAATTCAAAATTTTAAAAAAGTTGAAAAAAAATTAAAAATTAGCAGGGGGTCCACATACCCTCCCATACCCTATGGGTACCTTAGTACTACCATGTCGTACAATCGATGCAACGATTGCGAGCCCCATGGGCATCGACACTACTGTCGCCGGTGGGGTAGAGCCCCTGACCAGACATAGTCTCTTGGTCTTGTGGGGGACTATTGTCAAAGCCCCCGTGGGCAAACAAAATATATTTTTTTGCCTATATTAAATTTTTAAGTCCATCATTTTTAAAAATTAAACCCAATTTAATAAATTATGGGCAAGTTCAGATGCATTTGGGTGGTGCCACCTAGGTGGATTCGCCATTAGTGGCGGGCCATGAGTGGACCACTGCCATGTCACCAAAGGGGTGTTTATTTTTTTGCCTATATAGCCAAATTATGCAACTTTTTTCCAAGGGGCATAACTTTCTCCCAGGGTGTTCGTTTTTCAACTTCTTAGACTCGTTGGAAAGTTGATTATGAGCACTATGTTGTAATGTGATTGGTTTTTCTAGATTTTCCATTTTGACGGTAAATTCTCACTAGAAGTCAAATGTTCCCTTTTGACTTAGAAAGGTCATAACTTGTGCATATGGAGTTAATTTTTTTACTTCAAAGAGTTGACAGAAAGCTTGTTCAAAGAACTACACAGTGGTTCAAGTTTGGAGATGTTTTGGCATGGTTTGTTTTCTATTATTTCCATCTGAGTTGTTTATGGCTTACTTTAACTATGGTGATATTGTGAGCTTATTGATTATCAAATCTTGGTGATTCGATGTTGGTATCATTGTATAATCAGTTGTACAACTCTAATTACTCTCATTTGACATGGTTATCAATATATTGTTGGATTTGTATGTTGAATTGTGTATCTACAAGTGTAATATTTTAGGTGGTCTATACTTACATGTTGTATTTCTGACTTGGATATGGGTTTTCTAGGCCCATAGATACTTCAATATTGATGCATATTCAATTTGGTGGCTTGGTTTAGTCACATGTTTTACTAGTTTGGTTGTCATGTTCAGGAGGAGAGATGGTATTACTAGGTGTAGTCATGATGTGAGACCTATGTGGTTGACTATGTTATGCAGATATATGGGACACAGTTGGATTGTGTTGCTGGTATATTTGGTGGTGATCATGGTATCATGGATGTTTCTTGTACTTTAGGGACTTTGGCATGACATGATTGTTTATGTAGGTGCATTGTTGGTGGTGTTGGATTGGTTCCTGATTTGGTTTGTGGCGGTGTATCTTCTTGGCTTGAGGATCATGGTTATCATTTATCTTCATGGAGGAGATTGTTATCATGATGTCATGGATAGCTTGGTTACATGATTCAATGGGAGCTTGTGACAGTGATGGTTTGGTGGTGTTGTATCTTCTTGGTTTAGAGATCATGGTTCAATATACTCTTCCCTTTGGGAGCTCATGGTGTTGAGTTATTTGATTTCATTGGGGCTATGGAGGATCTTCATTTAGAGGATGGTTATCATGTTGCCATGGAGAGCTTGGTATCACGATTTAGTGGGATCTTGTGGTGATGATGTGGATTCACCATTTGATGGTGGATGATCTTTTGTAGTGTTTGTTGGTGTTATGGATGGACTCTTGGATTATATTTCTATGTAGTGAGGTTTCTTTGACATCTTGGGTTACATTAACAAGATGTGGCTTTATTCATGAGGTTTGTAGATGTTGACATCTTGTTTTCCATGCAAGACTTCTTTGGTCTCTGGTTGAGGTGTCATGATTTGTATTTTGACATGTGATCTTTGTTTTGATAAGATGGTTTTGTATCATGTCATGATATGCTCTTGATTATTGATTTAGAGTGTTGGAATGATACATGTACATGATCTGTTTATTGGATCATATTATCTTTTGAGGATGTGTCATATCATGATGTCATGGTTATGTTCTCAATTCAGCTGTTGGGATTTTGACTTTGATCTTGGTTGGTTCTCTTTGTATTGAGTACATTGATCATTTTCTTGATTACTTCATGATGGTGTTATGTTAAATTTGGAGTTTGGTATGGATTAATTTTTATAGGTACTCATGGATAATTGGAGACATAGGTGAGGCTATGAGATCTCTTGTGATTAGAGACATGTGTTGAGATGGCTACTCATTGATGAGGTTTCAATTGGAAGTATGAGGAGCCTACACATTGGTTGGACATGAGTTCAACATGGACCTATGAGGAGAATGTTCTTGGATGAGTCATGATGAATTGGATATCCTGGAGAAGCATTATCATTCCCCACTCTTGGTCTACTCAACGGTTTATCATTTGAGAGGTATTGCCCATTGTTACATTCAGATGCATTATGTTTATGATTTATCTTCTCATGCATATGGATCTTGAGCTATGCATTGTTAGTTCTAGATGGTTCATTTGAGGATGTTTTCATATTTATCTCCTTATGCATTTTGAGATTATTCATTAATGTTGAGTTTAGGAGATATTATTGGGCTTATTTCCTTGATTGGGAATGGATTTTTTTATCTTCCTTTGGTTTGGGAGGCTTACATCTATATTTATTACATGATACATATATTATGTTTGATCTTGGTGATTGAACGGGTTGGGTGTTGTTATGGATTTTCTATTAGGGTATTGTGGAGGAGATCATACTTGACACAATTGGAATTTAGAGGTGTGTGTAGGACATGCTAACAAGTTTTGTTTTACATGTTCTTCCTTTGGTATTTTTCTTTTTGGATGTTTGGTTTCACATGAAATTGGTTTTGAGGTTTCATTGGAGCTATGGTGATCACTAGGCCTGTAGTCGTGTGTTGTCACTTGGTTTTTGGGTGATGAAATGGCTATCCCTTTTATCTCTTTCCTTTTTTGGGTGTGGAGAACTTGGGAGAGCTATGGAGACTTGTGATGAGAGTTAGATTGCAACATATTCATTTGTAGGATTTGCATATATTTGTGTGGATGTTCCTTGGTACTACATTATGTTGGTTACACTTCTATGAGCTACTTGTGGTGGATCTTGGATGCCAAGTGATCATTTTTCAGATTTAAAAATACCTATGTAGTGAAAGTTCTTGGATGTGTGTGTTCATTATATGACAGGTTTGGCACTTGGATCTTGTGATTGCATGTTATGGGTTGTATATGTTGATGGCATGAGATTCACTTGTTATGATTTGTATACCTTGGCGGTATGGATAGTTGGATGTGTTAGCATTTTTTGTGGGTGTTGTTTCAGCTATGGTGATTATATCTTGACAAATATTGATACATGATTATTACCTTTGGATTGAGTGTTTGTGTATTGGGATATCAGTTGGAGGTGGGACTTGTGCTTCGTTGTGATAGATTATGTGGCTTCTCTTTGGATGGTTTCTTATATTTGTGTGTTGGGATGATGAAGGATGAGAGCATTCATGTTTGGGATGGTGGTCACCTTGATTCTTGTTGCAGGTATCTTGATGGAGCAAATGGATCACTTTGATTCCTTGATGGTTTATGTGACTAAAGGATTTTTTCCCTTGTTCATGTTTGAGTTTACTTGTTTACCACTTATGCAATGTATACAACAAGTGGGAGAATGTTAGGAAAAGGTGTGTTATCCACCTTACATAATGTTATAATGTAATTATTTATTTATTTACTATACGGTGCACCTAGGGAATCTAGGGGTACATGCATCACATGGGTCTAGCATTCTTGGGGTCACTTTATGTGTTGTATGTAACATTGGGACATAAGTTGAGTTGTAAAATGTATTTATTTAATATTGGGGAAAGTAATTTAAATAAAGTACCCAATATTAAATGTGGGGTTAATGATTTTGTAAGCTCATGGTATTAGTCACATGGTTTTATGTAATACCGCTTGGTGGTTTTGTGGGAGATTATTTCTATAAAAGCAACCATATGAGTAGTTGTTTAAGGTTGGATAGTTGGCTATTTTGGCTAAGGGGTTTAGGTTAGCTCTTGTTAGCATTTGTGAGGGTTTGAAGCACGACATGGGATGTGTGGTTACATGCTTGTTCACATGAAGTGCTTGTGGAGGGCTTGATGCTTCAATGGTGTTCATGGAGGACTTTGAAGATGTATTGTAATCTTTCTTGCTAAATAATACATGGGTGATGGATGATTTTGGAGGCTGGATTTTTCCCTCTTGAGGGTTTTCCCAGGGTATATCTTGTGTCATCTTTGATGTTATGTTGTATATTCTTTTGCTTATGGATTTTGAATACTTGTTTACATAGATTTCTCTATTTGGGTTATGTGAAAATTATCTTGGGTGGATGCATATTTCTTTTAAAAAAAAAGCAACACTCAATATAAGGTAAGAAAGCTCAAACTGATATAGAATCGAATGTTAAGCCTCCCATTGTGTAATTTTTCCCCTGATTAGTAGATTGAATGTGTTCTCATAGAAATTTTGGCAACATAACGACGCTCCAATGAAAATGATTGAGATCCTTTCATAAATGGTTAAGTGGTGGATATACAAGATTTGGATGAAAATGGATGAAGGGCTAGGATTTGATCTTGGGATCAAGGGTTGAGATGAGGGGTATCTTGCAAGCCACAAGATTGTGCCAAGTGGCACAAAGAGATGGATTGAGAGGGAGATTGTACCCTTGGGGGTACAAGGCCCATGTGATTGATGTGATGGGGAGGGTTGACCCACTTAGTCATGGATTAAGTGTGTGCAAATGCCTAGTGGGTAGGTTAGGATTAGTGCAAGTGGGAGAGTTGGAGGGTGAACTACATTTGAGAGGTATAAAATATATAAATAGGATTCATTTATTTAATTTATGAGATAGAAGGGAATAAAGCATGGGAGTAAATAATTAAAGGTATTTATTTACTTTAGGTTAGGATTTAGAGATAATAGAAGAAATAGGTTAAGATGAAGGTTGATATTATTGAATATCAATTAAATAATAGAGTATTATTTAATTAATATAGAGGATACAAAATTAGTTGAATCAGGGGTAAATTGACCAAATGAAATTCGTTAATTTGTATTGTCTACACAATCTAATACATTCAAAGATCTAGTTGTACTTTGTTTCTTGATAGAGTACCCTCCTATATTGGTTTTGAGAGAGTTCATTTATTCAAAAGTTGTTAACGAACTTAAAAGCAAATGTCGAATCTTCCATGAAAACAAGAAGAGGACTAATTATTTTAACGTAACAAAAAATAACTACTAGTGAGAGTAAGAGTGTATAAGCCTAAGAAGGACTCTACATCATCTAAGATAACCATTATAACTTGGGAATGTGCCCAACAAGAAAACCCTTATTATAAATATTATTCCTTCTTGCAATAGACTTCTTCTTCCTCCATAATTTATTAAAAATATGGAGTGACACATGGCCATTCATGTTCACATCCTCATATCATCACATGTATCTCATTTTGTATGCACATGTTGTAGCAGATTATTTCCTCTAGCTGTGTTGAATTGTCATCCTTCTATTGTGGGTTGAGAATCATTTTGTTGTGGGTTGACAGGTTCTTCACTGCAAGGATTAGTCTTATTTCTCAAGGTATTTCTTCATTATTAATAATTATGATCAGTCATGAAATTATACTAAACTCATAGACATTCAAATTTCACACACACACTCATTAATATAATATATATCATCTTCAAATGCTTTAAAATAAAGTATATGAAAAGGGTTTGATAATGTCTTTTGAAGTTTAGTATAAAAGAGATAAAACCATGAAATTATAGCAAGGAAACTAGTCATTCTTATGGCTCATCACATGCATCATAATGGCTATGCATGGATATCTTCACACATTCAAATGGAGCTCAAACTGAACTAGAGATGACTTCTTCAATTTTCTTTGAGTGCTTGGAAATTTAGGTTCTATATTGTTCAATTAGCAATCCTTGAGCCAAAGCTAACCCATTTTCCCTCTAGTGTGTTCTATATCAAGGTCTCACTTTTGGTGGTGTTAGAGATCCTCATTGTCCAATTTATGATATGTAAGAGACCCTCAAGCACCTTTTTGGTTTTTTCCCAAAATACAATTTTCTTAGAATTGGATTCATGATTTCTTTAGGTATTTTAGACCCAAACCTTTATCATGGCATATGGTCATTTTGGAGGATTGGCCTAGAATCCTTGTCAATTTTACCTGTATTTGCATGTTTTATGATGTGTTGGCATTTCAATTAGCACCTCTGGAGTGCTTATTGGAAACGGACAGCTATTGCAAGTGTGTTAGTACATGCTCTTCGGATTATAGAGAGGAAGATCTCTCTTTGCTGATTTTATACTGTAAAAAGGGGGTGTACTAAGATTTCCTATCTTTTTTACTCAGCAGCAGGACACAAGGGTGCATAAACCAATGCACCGTAGCTAAGCTTTTTCTCTGGTTTCCACAGATCTTAACTATGACTAACTAAGCTTCTAGACTATCCTACCTCCTCAAGATAAACAGAGCATGAGGGAATAGGAGTGAAATGGTATGGTTGGATCACTTGAATCCTCCGTCTCAATGGAATATGGCTGAGGCTTTGAACCTTTGGATATATACCAAGATAGGGCTCGATACAAGCAAACACTCATTACGGTAAACTGGATCTGAGACTTGCCAAGGAGGAGGAACCCCTATCCGAGGTATAGGCTTGGAAGCAGCTCACTGGAAACAACAAGGAACGATGGCTTTCTAGCAGGATTCCCGAGGAGGTGACGACACCTGTCCAAAGTCTAGGCTGCAAAACAAAACATTAAACAACATCATACGATAATGATTGATGACAAAATATCCAAGGAGGCGACGACACCTGTCCAAGGAGGAGATTGAAACAATGCACTATTTGAAAACAAGACTTTGAATAACTCAAATAATTAGATCAATCAAGCTTGCACCATCTGATTTATTTCTTCAAGGTTCTTCAAATAATTACAAAGGTCAGGACAGTAAAGGCACAAAATCATGCACAATTGTGATCAACAAACGAACTCTCATCCAAGAGTGAACAGATATAAACAAGCGAACTCTGGCAACAGTGGCGCAGCAATTTTTCTAGTAAATAAAGGTTAAACAAATAAAGAACCTAAGGCTCTTATTTATAGAAACTCAAAGGAGTAGGCAACCCTAAAATCTCCTTGAGTTAACAAATAGTTCTTGCCAATTAGCAAGATATTATTCTATGTCTAAAAGTAGGTGAGCAAACAATTAACTGGAAATCTACTTCAGTTAACTAAAACTAAACAAAAGTCAAACTGGAAGTCTACCTCAGTTGACTGACATCTAACTAAAAGTGAACTTATGTTACAAATGTGTCTCCAAATAGACATCCACCTTTTGAGGAGATCTGAGATCCACAAATCATGGGAGTCAAATAGACATCCTAGATTAGTGGGATCTGACATGCATGATCTGTGGAGATCTGAAGTCAACTTGGAAAGGGGCATCAAGTTGACTTCAGTCATCATTTAATGTTATTTGGAGGGTAGGACGTCCTTTCTTGGTGCTTTACACCTCTTCACCACTGGTCAACAAAGTCTCTATCCAGTCATTGACCTCTTCAGCCTCCAGGCAATTAATGCTTTTCAAAGTGACTACGTGGCGTCTAAGCATTTCTTCACCCGTTGTAAGTTGTTGGTGATAGGTTATGCATTGGGCAGCTGCTTCATCTAACTGGATAGATATGGCTGCAATTTTAGCTAATTTGCAGCCATTGGGATCTTCAAGGAATGAAGATCGGATGACATCCTGGAACTATGTCTACACTGTTTCAAGTTCAACATATTCCCCTCCTTCCCGCTGATATTCTAACTCAGGGAAGGATATTACCAACGTTCTTGCGAAGTTGATAATATTGGCGACGAAGCGTCTATAGTCAATCAGCTCCACTGAGTTGGCCTCATAGGCTCTCACCTTGTATGCCACCTGTTCTTTCCACTCAAAGAGATGGTGTATGTTTTCTGTGGTTGTAATTGATTCATATGCTTGTTGTAAATCAGAAACTGTCGCATCTTCTCTCAGCCTTTCTTGAGCTGCCTTTACATCTGACTATTGGATTTCTGATCGAAGTCCATGTGCTTTGTCTCTCAGCTAATATGCTTCTGCTAATACGCACCTCCCTTTGACAACAAACTCATCCACTTGACGCCTCAAGTGTTTGTCGTATGTGATCAACTAGTGATGGTTTCTTTTAGCCGAGAGATCCAACAGTCCTTGAGGCAAGGCCGAAGAGTTTGGAGTGTCATGTATCAAACTAGAAATGTACAACTTTAGCTGATGGATTTCAGCCTTTAAGGCTGCCTTATCTTGTCCATCCTTCATCATCCTTTCTTTGACACTCGCCGAGGCAATTCCGAGAAGGTCTGCCTCCACCTGTCGAGTGGTCTTTCCAAGGTTCACCTTTGAAAGCATGAAATCCTCAACCCTCACATTATGTATATCTTTGTCTTCAGGTGGGGCAGCAGTCTCTATGATAACCTCGTTCTCTGCATTCTTTTCTACATGTGTCTACTTCTTCAACTTCTTTGCCAGCATGTCTTGTGGGACATGATGGAATTCAAAGAAATCAAGCTGATAAGAAGGTCTATCCCTCTTCCTCCCAAGCGAGCTTTCTAGCCAGATAGAATCTCGGCTAGAATTGCTGGGAGGAGGAGCATAGGCCCCTTGAATGCTAGAAGAACCAGACTGTGTCGTGGTAATGCCTCGTGGTGGAAAGTCCAAATCAATAGGACTTTGTGACCTATGTAATGGTGGTGAAGCTGGTGGCTCTGTTTCTATTATTGGCACCGCTTCTGCTGCAAGTTCTTCTATGATGGTTTCCATCTCTACAGTGATTATTTCAATCACTGGTTCTTGTGTAGTTGCATTGGTCTCAACTATCTCAGGTAAATTGGTGGATGTCTCCACCTGTACCTCTTGTTGGCTTGTGTTGGCAATTCGTTTTCTCCCCCATGTGTTCCCTGACATCCACATTCCTTCTAGAGGAAAGCTCATCTTCTTCTGTTTGAGTTTCTTCCTAGATGTGGAAGGTAGTGTAAACTAAACAACTGGCGGCTCTGATCGGGGAAGTACTACCTTCCTTGTCCTCTTACTGTCCAGGTAGAGTTGACTGTGTCGAACTACTCTACCCATTCTTTCCTCAATAGACGTACTCTCTTTTGCATACCAGTCTACTTTGCCGAGTGGTTGTGAATCCACTAGACCCGTGAAGAAGGAAGAAAGAATGACTTCTTCTTCATCCTCAGATAAGCCCTCGATGTCCTTTGACATGAATTATGTAATCTACGAGAGCTTGAATCTGCTATGGTTCCTTCTTCTCACTTCGAACTCATCCTCGCAGTTGACCTAAAAATCTTCCATGAAAGGTTCATGTGATGATCTTTGTTCAAGGTGAGCTGCGAAGATGCCTTTGGGGTCATAGGATGCCCTCCTATCAATGAGGTACTTGAGATTAAATCTCGCTATTTCCTGGCTTATCAACCTTGCATCGACTGTAGTCCTGCATCTGTAGAGTCCCATTTGGAAAGAAAATTTTGTAGCAGACTTCTTCTTTATGCGAAGGTAAGAGTGGACCTCGGCCAACTGCCTCAAGAATTCCATGAAAACTACCCTATCTGAGGGGTAGTGTGGCATCATGGCGGGGTGGCCATTGTAGCCATACACACGTATGTAGGTGAAAGTGGGGAATTGTATGAACCAATCCGCCTAGTCCACCATTGCTACCTTAGCTGCTGGTGAAATACGCATGTGCATCTCATGGTCTAGCTTGTGCATGGTGTGCATAGTAAAAAGGACATTAATCCTTTTGAAGTGTCTTTCTGCTAGAGTGAACTCTAAGTGAGGAAAGTACTCTTGTACCTTTTGCACGCCCAGGGTTCCCATAGTGTTTAATGTTCTGAAATCGCCTTGGAAGGCTATCAGGTAGACCAGGTATGAACACATGTGGAAACAGTGCTCTTCTAGAAACTTGGTGAATTGTTGGTGGAGTGTGTCACTGATCAGGGAGGCCCAGTCGTAGTGTTCTTTCCTACTGATTATCTTGCCAATAATGTAGAACATCCATGGCTGGAAGGATTTTCCCTCCTCTTGTCCAGTGACTCTACTGAGTAGGGTGATTAGCACTCCGTACTCATCTTTGAATTCTCCTCTACCAACCAATCTGAGCAAGCTGGTTCTCTTTGTTTTCAGCCAATGTTCAGCCATTATAAGCGAACACTCATCCTTCGAAGCCTCGAATGCCTTTTCACATTCTGTCACAGATATGACCTTCTTGGTAGGGCATGGTGGAATTGCAAAACAAGTCTCTATGTCCACCGGTTTCAAGCTGCAAATCACCCTCTCGTCTACTGACAGGATCTCTCTTGAAGTCAGGTTGTAATGCTTTGTGCAAGCAGTTACAAGCTCGATGCTTTGTAAGGTGATTGGAATAGATGCTGCTTGAAATAAACTGGATTCTTCGATGTTCTGCAATGTGATTTGATTCATGCCCTCCAAATCCTCAAAACTGACCTCTGGATTTTTCTGCCTTAAGTCTGTGTCAATTGTTTTCAGGTAATCATGATATAGAACCGTTTTGGTCCTGTATTGTACCTAAGAGTGCTGCATTATGAAAACCTTGAATATTGACTGGGCACTTGACCCTGTTCTGACACTTTTCTGGAACTACTAAAAATAGCCTCGCCGGGGGTAGTTTTTACGAAAAATTTTGAGACATGGGTTTTGTTAAGAATGATTTTCTAAATAGACCTAGATCGTCAGAAATTCAAAAAAATGAGTTTTTCTTTGACATGCAAGAGCCCTTTGGTAGCAGAGGCAGTAGGGGTACCAGAAAGTGATTTTTCTCGAAAAAATCTGACACATGGGTTTTGTTCGTGCTTCAAAGCCAAACAAACCCAATTTCTCTGTTTTTCAATATTATAACTTTTTTCGAAAACCCTAAAAAATAGGGGCAATAGGGCTACTTTTTTTGGAAAAAATCTACCATATGGGTTTTGTTGAAAAAGCTGTGCTGATCATACCTAGTTGGCCAGATCTGTGATAATCTGTCGTTTCCTGTGACATGCAAAAGAAATATAGACAAAAGTAGAGGAAGTGGACAGAAGATGGATTGGAAGTTATAAACTGCCATTTTGCAATAATCTATCTCTAGAAGCAATTTTGGGAGAAAAATGCTTTTACTACCAATGATCTTCAAAAATATTGAAGATCCGTTCAAAACCCCTGCCAAATCTTGAAAACGTGTTCTTGGGAGCTACTTGATGTTTTATCCTTCAACCTACAAAAAGAATAATGAGGAAAGGGACGCCTAGCATGAATATAAGGCAATTAGGGTTAAGATACACAAAGTATGGGAGATAACTCATCATTCAGGCCTGATTTGGAGTTCCAAAAGATGATTTCCACTGATTGTGGAGTGTTTGGTCTCTTTTTGGCTCCAAATTTGCTAACTCAAGTCAACATTTCTATTTGACTTCTTTTAGGCATCCAACCTTGAAGTTGATCATTTTTGTCTATTTTGCAAGCTGAAGTACTCCTGTTTGATCATTGATTCAGGTTACTCAGTTGATCTCAGGCAGTGTCCGACAGTTCTGTTGTCGAGGTAGGATCAGTACGATGAGATATGCCTAAGAGGGATTAACTCAGAAGATTGAGTTTAGGCCTTCAGAAAGAAGGGCGCCTTTCCTTGAGAGGGGCGCTTTTGACAATGCTTTAGTCAATTTTCATTGACTTGTTCTTCGTTTTGACCTTTTTAGACCCTCTTTGCTTTGATCTGACGTTCCTGATGTTTGATGAATCAGATGATTCTGCTTGATGATGCATCGGGTAGCTGGTTCAGTCTTGTTCAGGATGCCTGACTTCTCAGTTGAAGCTGGCAAGTTTTGGGCCTTCAAACTAAAGGGCGCCCCTAGCCAGCAGGGGCACTTTTAGCTTTTGCTTGGTTTCATCTTGGCTATGGACTACCAGTCTTTGACCTCCTCCATTAGTTTATTGATTTGTCGGAAGTTCTTGTTGATAGTCTCACTGACGAGATAGGTCATAGCTGAGAAGGTCATCCTGGGAGGTAGTGAAGATTCTGACTGAATCTGGATGCCTTTAAGAAAGGGCGCCTTTCTTCAAGAGGAGCGCTTTTAGCCATGCCTTAGCCATTTTCTAGCTTATCTTTCCAGTTCTTTGAATTTGGCTTTTTCTGCTTGATCTCATCTCGTGATCGTTTGGTGTGTCCTATGGACCTGCTGTTAGATTGATCACGTAGCTGGGAGGAAGCTGGAAAGATATTATGTATAGAGTTGCTGCTTACGGATTCATCTGGTGCCTGCAATTGAGGGGCGCCCCTGGCAAGCAGGGGCGCTTTTGCCTTGAAGCTCTCTGATTTGGCATCTGTGTCGTTGATGGATACTCCATACTTTGCTGACGGTTGGTCAATGATACCTGAATCAGATGATCTTGCTAATTGTTTCGTTGTCGAGCCAGCATGAAAGTGAAGAGGATGACTGTTTTGGCAATGTCTAATGATTTGATTTTCCCTCTGAGATCCAAGGGCGCCTTTCTTCAAGAGGGGCGCCTTTTCACCTTGTGGACTATGTTTTGCCTTGGTAGACAAAACGTCCATCTTCTAGACTTAGCCAAATTTTGGCCTTTTCCGTTTTGAGAATCTCCTTCGTTGAAACATCTTTTCATCCTTTTTTTCCATAGCTTCTTGGTTGAAGCTTTTGAGGTTTAGCTTTCAGCACCTGGTACTGGCCAATCTGCCATTAATGGCTGCGAAGCTCCTAGCTTTTTCCTGAAAAATAGAAATAGACCCACTAGAGTAAAACATAATTTTTGATAATTCTGACTTGATCAATGTGATCGTGAAGGCAATTAATCATATCATAATTATTTTCAATCATTTTCGGGAAGGTCCTATTTTTTAGGGTTTCCATAAAAATAGGGGCATAAAACTCTAATTTTTATTTTTTCAGAATTTTAACCATAGGTTCCTTGACATAAACCCACAAAGACTTCATGTTTGGTTTGACCTAAAACATACTTTCGATGGCATTTTTTCATTGTTTAGCTCAAATTAAGCAGAATGCCAAAAATTTCATTTTGGGTATAACATGATGTAAATATTTTTTAGTATTTGGAAAGTTAGGATTTTTTCTACTCTTTTTTAGGTATTCTATTGATACCCATTTTGTTATACTAAGGTTATGATATACATTTGAATATTCTTATGCAAATTCAAGTGCAAGATGATAAGGTTTCCCTTGAAGTAGTGCATCTAAATGTGTTTCTTGATCACTAGGGAAATGCCCCTTGTATTATCGTTAGAGCTCCATTAACTCCAACATCTAGCAAGGGTCACTCTCCCCCTCATGGTCATCATTATGGATGCAACCAAACTACTCATGAAGAATAAGATGCTCACTCATATGCTTCTTAGGCCCTACATGAAGAACCAAGGATAGATCTATTCATGGGCACTCTTAGCCCTTCCACCCTCATTCTTCCTTTTCCCAAGACCATGACTATAGGTTTTTTAAATGGTCAAATTCTTGCAAGTTTCCTCAACTTGCTCTAGCTATTTCATCTACTCATGATACGTAACCATAGGACGAAGAAAACGGTATACTTCTAATTAGGAGCCTTTCCTTGATAATTCGAATCTCACTGATTTATGAGGAAAATGGATTACATGGATCCTTCTCCACCCCCTAGTGGTACAACACTTGGCCCTTAGTGGCTTTGTCTTTATATTTTTCTTTGTAGCTAGTCACATTTAGATTTTGATATGGGATCTCTACCACCCACCTTTTTTCTTGATGAATGTATAAATCTTATTTCTCTTTAATGATAATATAAACAAATTCATTTAATAAAAAAAAAAATCATTTTTATAGAACGCATTAATATATAATTTTACTAATTTAAACATAATTAAACCCTACACATACTCTTCACATTCACAACAATTTATATTGCTACACTAAACTTCCATACACTAAATTTATTTTATTTTTTATAATACATGTTGAAGACCATTATTTTGTCACATACCTTTAAAAAAAAACAGTTATCATAAAACAATAGAAAATAATTTTAAAAAAGCCTAAAATCACAAGACAATAAAAAATAAACTTGTGACAGTTTCAAATGGCCAAAACTTTGATAAGTGTTAAATATATTTTTAAACCTTGGGGATGGCCTATTTTTAATTTTTATTCTCATAAATACCTTCAGTTATAATAATGGAGATAGACAAAGGCCGTGTAATTTACATCTTTAAATGATTATTTTAAGTTATTCTTTGATTGTTTTTTTATTGAAATAATGCAGGTTACAAAAAGACAAAGCATTTAAAAACTGCAAAAAGAAGTAGAAAATAACCATAGGCTGATTGCAAACAAATACACAACCACCGATATACAATAACATAGGAAATCAAGGATATCAATAGCCAAATCTACAAATTGTAATAGTAGTAGCCACAAGTTTACAATAACAACAGTAAGAAAAAGGAAATCTGGGACAACAAAAGCCAATTTTACAGGCTATAAAATAGTAGCCAAATCTGCAAACCCAAAAGTTATCTTGTTGCCCATAGACATGACGAATATATACCAGCCATACTAGAAATGGAGATCAGTAACATATCTAAGAAAATTACAATAAATGGTCCTTTAACCCTTGATTAATACTATTCTTCTAATTTCTGTGCACATGATCCACT
The DNA here is from genome assembly GCA_007115665.2 of Sequoiadendron giganteum. NCBI lineage: Eukaryota > Viridiplantae > Streptophyta > Pinopsida > Cupressales > Cupressaceae > Sequoiadendron > Sequoiadendron giganteum. Next base: position 119,802,090 of record CM021104.1, on the reverse strand, counting down.
TGTTATTTGATGCATTGAATTTGTAAATCCATCTTTAAGTTTTTTCTAGAATTTGTGTATAGAAGAGAGAAGAGAGCAGCAAAACAATAAAATATGTCAGGGTAAAGCTTTATAACTGCAAATTCCTGACAAGCATTATTGTTGTTAAACACTGCTTTACATATGTTTCTCCAAAGATGCAACAAAATAACATGATGAAATTCATCAACAATAATATTATTATGTAGCTCAACTCCAAGCAAGGCCTCTTTCCAAGTAATTTTATGTTAAAAAATAGCAGGAAAAACATTAAACATAGAGTACGATTATTTTTTTGTAACCTGGAAATCCCAGAAAATGTGTCTCATGTCTTTTTTTTTTCTAGCAAAAGGGAAAATTAATGGGTTGAATCATTATACACTTGAACCTGACCCTAATGAGTATTTTTCAATGTAGAATATTCCAAGCCATTAATTGACCCTTTGCATTGATTTTTGACTTCCAAATTTGAGCAGAAAGGTTACCCCCAAAAAATTCACTAAATCTACATTTCCATTTCAAGTTCAAGTGAGATTTCATGGGTAGATGAGGGAGCAACTATAGATATATATATTTTTTAAAGGAAAAACTAAGAAAGGATGAGTTGATAACCATAACCAGTCCTTGAAAAAGTTGCATTGAATGAGGATGCAACGCTTCATGGAAATTTCATTCAGTGTCAATGACTGCACAAAGACCAGAGATGGTTTGTACTTGATGCTTAGACTAAATTTAGCTTGAACTATATGCCATGGTAACCAATTCAAGGTAGTAAAATCCCAAATATTTCCCACATTATAGATTCTTTTTTATATAGAAAATAAGACTACTTCCAAAAAATTAAGGCTAGAGGTTGCCCATGATAGATAATATGTTTGTTCCACCAGATAGATGAAGTGGAAAAGCTAAACCCATGTTGAAGAGAGGTATCTCCCCACCTTAAAAGATGACTAGTACATTGCCTCACCTTCCAAATTAATTAAAAAGGAGATGAAGCTTTAAAAAAAAAAAGATGCATGATGGATTTTATCTAACCAGCCCACAACCTGTCATTTTCCTTTAACTAAAACTAGGTGAATTTTATCCCATATAATAATTTTCCAAGGTTCATCACCATTGAAAGCTCTGATAATCCATTTACTTGCTAAGCATATCCCTTGTGATTTAGGGTCTATTAACCCCAAGCCTCCTTTACATTTGGGTTGGATGCAATGATCCCAGGAGGTGGTGATAAAACCAATACTACCATCCCATTTAGTCCATAAAAAGCGTCAGATAATTTTAACTAAGTCCTCATAACCTTTATTTGAAGGCATCCAATAGGATGAATAGCAAACATGAGTGGCCAAGAAAATTTTGTTTGCAACTTGGATTCTGCCAACTAAGGAAAGGAACTTGTTTCCCCAATTAAAAATTTTAGTTTTGACTCTATTTAGATACCAGTTCCACATATTAAAGAGAGGAACCACAAATCCAAAAGGAATCCCAAGATATCTCATGATTTCCCCATGTTTAATTTGTTTCCATTCTCATGGTATCCAATGAGGGATAGGCCCATCCCGAATAATCAAGAATTTTGTTTTATCATGAGAAATCTTAGATCCAAAAACAACATAATAAAATTCTAAGATATTCATCATATTGGAGATGTATTTTTTAGAATTTTGTAAAAAATAACAAGCTATCATTAGCATAATGAGAATTAATAATGACGTCATTTTGAGGAATGGATATTCCTAAAATGATCTTCATTTTGGATGCACTTTGAAACATATAACCCAAGGCATTAGTTATAAGACATATAGATATGGGGCCAAGGGCCATCCTTGTCAAATGGATCTTTGTAAAGGGAAAGGGTCAGTAATCGTATTATTAATAGTGATATGAGCATTCACATCTTGAAACAACATTTGAACATGAGCTCAAAATTTAGGACCAAACCCCAACCATTGAACCATGCTAAGCATAAAGTTCCATCGAATCCTATCATAAGTGTTATCAAAATAGTGTTTGATAAGAATGGTGTTCTGACTAGTTTGTTGAGCCCATTCACATGTTTCCCAGGTTGAAATCAGATTGTCAAGAATATATTCACTAGTAATAAAACTTTTTTGTTTAGCTCGAACAATTCCTTGCACCACAGGTTTAATCCTAATAGCAAGATAGTTTTCCATAATTTTATAGGAGGTGTTAAGAAGTGTGATGGGATGCCAACCAAGGATAGTATCCTCATTTTTACCTTTGGGAAGGAGCTTGATTATGCCACCATTAATTGTTGGGCCGAGAGATCCTTTTCAAATTCCTCTAGATATAAGCAGTAAAAGCCTTCCTTAATGTGATGCCACATACCCCGATAAAACTCCATCGGGAGCCCGTCACTGCCCGCACTCTTATATGGGGCCAAAAGAAAGAGGGAATTTTCTAGCTCTTAAGATAAATATTTCTATCAATATATTGACTATAATCAACATCAATTTAGTTAGGTATGTAACCTTTCTATAGGAATGAATTTGCCCCCCCTTGTAATTTCCCCTTTTACATCCTTCACTTTAGAAAAAACAAACCCAACAATGTAATTCCACATCCTCCATTCGTGCCCAACTACTTGGTGCCTGTTTATAGTGTCAGTGAGGGAATTTCTATTGGGGATGCGTGCACAATGTGCAACGTGCAAACATTTGCACAACACATTATCGTCCTAACACTTGATTCTTGCCTCTGGAATATGCTGAGGCATTATGTTTGCCATTGGGGCCGAAGTCTAATGATCTGCACCCTTCAACCGACCTTTGAATGGCTCTTTCCCTCCTAAATCATCTTCAAATGCCTATCTTTCATTCATCTCATCTTCTTCACACTCTCAACACATTCTTGAATAGCTTCTTCATATTTCTCTCACTATCTCATGCTTCTTGGCTACTTGTTGCACTATCACCTTTACGATTCCAACATCACAAAATTCTTCACATCTACCATAGAAGTTGTAACTTGGTGTCTTGTGAGACTTCCTTCAACATTGTTGCATCGATGTCGAATTTTCCATGGTTGTAAGCTTACATTCCTCTCTCATTGGCTTTGAGCACCTCTGGTTGAGGGTGGTATTGTTCACTTACTATTGCATTGTTGTTGGATTTGAGTAGCATAGTGTTTCTCATAGTGTTTGATATTCTCTCTTTCAAGTACTTTCTTTATTGCATTTCTATTTATCTATCTATTTGGTTGTTCATGGAGGTGGAAACACCAAAACAGGGGTTTGACTACAACAAACCCCAAAACAACCCCAACATTTTTCCTTGCTTTGTTTTGTGTAGGTACTTTGTTCGCGTGGATCTTGCAGGAGAACTAGACCTTTCATGAGTTTGAATTTCTATCACCTTTTCATGCTTGTCATTTCTTATAACATTTCTCGTAATATTTCAATTATTTTGTCATTTCTTGCTTTCATCATCAACTCAAACTTTAGTAACTAAGTTGTTAGTAGGTTCTTGGTATCTTTGGCCATCCTTTTTCACTGTTTGTTTGTATGGATGACAACGTATGTCTGAGACGCCAGTGCACTGCGTTGTTGTCCCTGTTGTGTGATGTTGTCTTCTGGCATAGAGTTGATAGAGTTATGGTATGGATTCCATAAATCTGCTCACTTAGCCCAAACATAAATTTTAGGTCAGAAGATTGGTAGAAGCACTGAGAGTGCTCATCATTCTCTACCCTTAGCATCAAACATTTTTCTAGCTTGAGGTAGATTAGGGCAGCTTCAACTCTCGACTCTTTGTGACCTAGAGCCACTGAGTGGTTAGTCCCCCCCTTTACATTTTGGTGAACCTAACATGAAAAACGTCTATCTATTTTTTTGTGTTGAGACTCTTTCCTCACACTCGACAAATATTATAGACTTGGGTGTTGTGGGGTTTTATGAGCATCACAACCTAGTCTATGACCTCTAGGTACTTTTTTAGAAGAAGTGTGCGACACTTACAAATGGATATGATGAAGGTCACTTCTAACTTTACCACAGGCTTTACTATCGGTCATCTTTCTCAAGAGGAGATTGTGGTGACTGATATGGGTTTCGCTAATGAGACCACTCATGTACCCACTCCTCCAACATTCCCTACAACCTCATCTATGGATGAGGATGATGCTATACGAATTCTTGCAAAACACCTTTTGGAATTAGATAGAGGACTATTAGACCTCAAAAATCACTTGGAAAGAGCACCAAATATGGTGAGAGCCACTAAGCTTGTTAATGAGGTGAGATACATGTTAGGAAAAAATCAGACGAACATAGAATTCTTACATGGCCTCACCAATCTGACTGAAGCATACATCCCTTCGTATAAAACTAGATCGAGTACTACCCGAGGGATGGTTCTTGATGCCTACAACATCCATATGCATGGCCAAAATAGGCCCTTCGATCAGTGTCTCTTCTCCTCCTCAAACATCCCACACGATCCAAGCAAGTAGAATACCCTTTGGTTTTAGCTTCTCTCCTCCTAGTGCTCCTAGTGGTGGGGGCCTCGATGGAATGAGTGGTCGTAGTTTTGGTAGTGGCGTTGGCGCTAGTTCTAGTGGTGGTCACAATGGTGGATTTGGTAGTGGTGCCTCTGGTGGGGGCCACGATGATGGTCATGGCAGTGGTCATAGTGGAAGCTTCGATGGGGGCTTGGGAGGCGATTTTGGAGGTGGGTTCGGTGGTAACTCTAGTGGTGGCTCTACTATCCCTACATCATCTAATGAACCTGTTTTGAAATCTTTGCTTCAAAACATGGTTCAGATGCAAAACCAATTAGCAAGCCTATCCCAGGATTCTTCTCAACCCATCTTCCAGCTTTTCTTCCGATACAAGCCCCTATCTTAACAATCTTAAACACTCCTTTCCCTCAAGGAATGGAGATTTCTAATTTTTGATAAATATGGTGGTTAAGGGGATCCTCAAACACACATATATGCTTTAAATGCAATGTGTACAAATTTATTTCACCACGATGCTTTAATGGCTAAATGTTTTCCTTGATCTCTCAGGGATACATCACTAGAGTGGTACTGTTCCTTGCCTGAAAAATTATATATTCTCATTCAATCAACATGTCAATCAGATTCTTTGGAAATTCCTGGATAACATCGAGGTCAAAAGATGACCTTCTCAGATCTTGTCCGATGTAAGCAAGAAGAGCATGAGAAGATCACTAATTCCATTGCATGATACCAAGCACTCTTTTCACAAATCTCTTACCCGCTACCTGACTAAGATGTATAGAAGATATTCATAGGCAACCTGAAGTGATCTTGTCTAGAGAAATTTTCCCTAATGAAATATCCTTATTTTGCACATTTGTGTGTTGCACTGCGGGAGTATCAATAGATGATTCTTCAATTTGGGGAATCCTCCTCATGCTCTCATTTCGAAGCAAGATCTATATTGTCAATTTGAGGAAAAGGTAAATTTGTTGCAAATGTAGTCTTTTAGACTAATGATTGAGGCCTCAAGCGCAACAAACAATTTACAAAATTATCTGAGTCTTATTCTTCCATTCTGCAAAAGCTATTGAAGGATAAGATTATAACATTAGAAAATCCTTGGCCTTTGAAGGAGCCTTATCCTGATCGGTATGATGGAAACATGTTCTGCCAATACCACCATGTCCACGGGCATGATATTGAATGTTGCATGTGCCTACATGATGAGATATATGATCGCATTGACAATGGTACCATTCATCTCGATGGAAATAAACAAAATACAAATAAGTCAGTGGCTAAGGAAAATAGTGAGTTGCAGATTTATATGGACCCATTTTTGTATCACTCTGCGAACTTAATCCTTCTAATGCTTCTCCTACTACCTTAACATATGTAAATGTGGTCTCGTTCAATCCTATTCCTCCCCCTTAGTTTGTGACTAGCTCGCCAGATGTGACTTTCACCTCGCAGAACTTACCCATGAATAACAAAGCCTCTCCCTTATATATTCCCGCTCACCTCAATGGAAACATTATGAAAGGGGTCCTAGTCGACCTTGCAAGTCGAGTGAATGTTATTACGGAGGAGACTTTGTGGTTAAATTATTTACAAAGGGAGGAATATGAGAAGACAAAAACTACTATGCGTATGCATGATGGCCTCTCTCTTGTTCTGTATGGTTCTATAACTTCTTTCATCCTAGTAGGACCTAGGGCTGTGGATATTACTTTAAATGTCATTATGAAATCTGATCTGTTCAGGGTGAAGTTGGGCATCCCTTGGCTAGCTTCCATGAAAGGAATCACTTTTGTTATTCACAAGTGTCTAAAGTTCTCTCATGAAGGTTCCATGCATGTTGTGCATGACTGGGTATCATCCATTAGTATCCCGTGGGGGTTATTCCTTGGATCATTTTTGGCCTACCCCGATTTGTCAACTTCCTCTTAGAACAGAACCACTATCAAAATTATATTAAGTATAAGATCAGGGGTAAGGGACGACCGAAAATGATCCACCCTATAACACAACAACAAGCTGCCTCTTCCTCTTGAAAGGGGAAGGGAAAGCCTACCCACGCTTAGAGATTTTCCTATTATGTTGTCTTCCTTGTTGCTTTCTCTCACCCTGTTGTGGCACCATTGAATTTCACTCCTATGTGCTTGCTAGGGAGTTTGATGGTGCCCGCCTGGCGAAAGCCCAAGCATCCAATGTTTGAACTTCCTATCTTACCCACAGTGCCTCAACCCATTTTGTATGGTAAGAGAAAGGGTCCCCATGGAACATCCTCTATGTCTCAACCTCTGCGGCCTCCTAATGCTCCTGCCTCTAAGGTAGTGAATGGGAAGAGGCTTGTCGCTAAGGCACTCAAGTCTGCTCCCCCTATTTTTGTTCCATCATCCTCTTAGTCTCTTCCTCTTGTTCCCATCTTGGAGTCGCTTCCTTCGCTGAAAATGATTGTAATGGACATTTTGATGGCTAAACAAGAGTCTCATGTCCCTTCTTAGGCTACAACCTCTAGCTCTCAGAGCCATAGAAATTGCCTTGCATGCAAGTGCAAGCGTCAAAGGAAGGCTTTGTCCATTGAGTAGGCCACCTTGCAAAAGAAGGAAGAGGATCCATCAACTCTTGCTTCACCATCTTCTATTGTGTCCTCCTCTTCTGATCTTCTTGCTTCAATCCCCCCAGTCTTAGTCTTGCTCTCATCTCGCCCTACAAGCGTGAACGATCCTCACTCAAAGAAGGTGTGTGTATTCATTGCTCCTTTGGTGGAGCCTCCCCTTCTGAGGTCCCTTTCGAATTTCCCGTGGACATATCGAATACCTCAGTGATGTCTACCATGGTTTTCTCCTCTTCCTCCATGCCCTCTACTTCATCTATAGGGATTTTGCATCCTCTAATGAAGCGGAAGATGGAGGACGACCCTACTAGCAATGGGGGTTGGAAGAAGGGCTCGCCTTCGTTGGAGTGTGGTTTTGCATTGGCTTACGTCATCCTAGTGGTGGAGGAATCCCTAGCACCCTCGTAGTTTTTCACTACTCCTGACTCATTTGGTGAGACTAGCAGTGTATCTTGAGCGCCGCCTCCATCGCCCACTAAGTTAACACATGGCACCACGACAAAGTGCATGTTCAACTTCGTAGACGATTTCCTAGCCCTATCAGTGATTTTTCCTAAAATCGTTGGCATTCACCTCATAGGAACTGAGTGGAGAAGAAGTCTTGAGGGGTCGTCTTCCTTGGCTCTTGTTGCAGGAGGCTTAGAGGGTACCCCTTTGATATTCCGCCCTTGCAGGCTCATCCACCCTCCCCTTATAGTGATCTAGATTGGGAGAACGATGATCTCTTGCTTGATGAGGACTAGGGGGCACCAATTCTTTATCTATAGAGTAGATTGTGTGTGTGTGTCTACTATGTTCCACCGTTCTTTTTTTATATGTTCCTAGATGACCCTTTTCACCCTCGTAGGTGCTTGGATACATGAGTGCTTTTGTGTCATAAAACTTCACATCATTCTTATCTTTGTCGTATATTGATTTTCGACAATTGAGGATGATGCAAAGTGTTGGTGGCATTTAGGCCTCCCTTCCATGTTGACCCAATTTTCAATTTTCATTTTGTTTTCATGTGTCTTCTTCACATGTTCTAATATAGTAGGGGGTTGATGATAGTTCATTTATATATCATTATATCTATTTATCTATATTTATGAGTAGCTCTAACCCTGAAATATCAAATCCCCCTATCTCTTGTTTACTACGTCCTTGTTTTCCTTTCTTTTTATCTTTCCATCCTCTTTTCTTGTCTTGTAATGTTGTGGTACTCATGTGTTGTCCCTTGCATGTGCGACAATATTACCACAGTTACATCTCGCCATGTTCTGTGGGCTACAACATCACTTTCATTCTTGCTTTTCTCTCCTTAGAATGTCACGTGCCTTTGTGCTTAGCACACACCATCCTAAGGGGGTCTCTTATACTGCTTTTATTTTCAGAAGATGTATTTAGTGGCCAACGAATCCCTTTTTGAAAATTTCTGTTTTTCAAAAATTGTATTCCTCAACAAGGACCCCTAGTAGAATACTTTTCCTTTGTCATGGGTTCGTAAAGAAAGAATTTGAAAAACTTTCCTCTGTGGAGGGAGCACCTTTTCTTGCGAGTGAGGTTTTGACCTTCCCCTTGTGAGGGGGCATTCTTCCATTCAAATTCCTTGATGAAGTGAAACATTTCAAAAGGATTCCTTGATTTGAGAATAATACTATTGCACTTTCAAATAGAGTGTCCCTCGAGTGGACCCATTTTATTTTGAAGGGTTCCTGAGGGACCCCTTTGAAAGCTCTTCCTTCAATTGTTGACTGTCTATGTGACTATCTGCTTGTTCGTTCGCGTGGCTTCTTTTTGATATCTAACATGTTTTGTCTGTGGATTAACATGTTGCTTTGCAGGTGCACCTGTGAAGCTGCTTTCCAATCTGGCTCTATGGAGTCCCTCTCACATCGGGCTTCCTTTAGGATTGAGCACCTAGGGGGCACCTTCTTTGCAAGTTTGAGGACTTGTAAAGTGCATTCATCCTGCATGATTTGTTTGCCATTGGTCTATGGGCCTCCAATGCACTTTGTTCAACTCTCCTTGGGTTTGAGGACCTCTGGAGCCATTTGCCTACCCTGCACTTTTAAGCATGCCAAATTGCAGTTTGCTTCCATGACAATTCAGGTATATTTTCTGAAACCATTTCAACCTACTTTACTGAACACTTTTGGCACTTATGTTCACTAAAGTGGGGGAAAAATGTATTGGAGTGAATTCCCCTTTACACCCTTCACCTTAGAAAAATCAAACTCGACAATGTAATTCTACATCCTTCGTTTGTACCCCATCCACTTGGCGCATGTTTATAGTTTTGGTGGGGGAATTTCTATCAGGGATGTGTGTGTAGCGCATGAACATCTATGTGGCACGTTGCCATCCTGACAAGGTTCTTGCCTATGGAATCTGTAGAGGTGTTATGTTCACCATTGGGGATGAAGTGTAACATATCTATGCCCTTCAACCAACCTTTGAACGAATCTTTCCCTCCTAAATCATCTTCAAATGCCTATCTTTCACATTCATCTCATCTTCTTCACACTCTCAACACATTCTTGAATAGTTTCTTCACACTTCTCAAACTCTCTCACGCTTCTTGGCTACTTGGTGCACTATCAACTTTACGATTCCAACATCACAACATTCTTCACATCTACCATAGTAGCTGCAACTTGGTGTCTTGTGAGACTTGCTTCGGCGTCGCTGCAGCCACGTCGAATTTTCCACGATTGTAAGCTTGCATTCCTCTCTCATTGGCCTTGAGCACCTCTGGTTGAGGGTGGTATTGTTCACTTACTATTGCATTATTGTTGGATTTGAGTAGTATAGTGTTTCTTGTAGTGTTCGATATTCTCTCTTTCAAGTACTTTCTTTCTCGCATTTCTATTTCTCTATCTATCTGGTTGTTCGTAGAGGTGGAAACACCAAAACAGGGGTTTGACTGACAAGCCCTGAAACAGCCCCAAAAATTTTCCCCGCTTTGTTGTGTGTAGGTACTTCGTTCGTGTGGAGCTTGTGGGAGAACTTGACCTTTTGTAAGTTCGAATTTTTGTCACCTTTTCATGCTTGTCATTTCTCATAGCATTTCTCTTAATATTTCAATTATTCTATCATTTCTTGCTTTCGTCATCACCTTGAAATTTAGTAGCTAAGTTGTTAGTAGGTTCTTGGTATCTCTAGCTATCCTTTTTCACTATTTGTTCATATGGATGACAATGCACATGTGAAACACCAACACAACGCACTGTCATCCTTGTTGCGCATTATTGTCTTTTGGAAAAGAGATGATAGAGTTACAGTCTGGCTTCCAAGAATCTACTCACTTAGTCCAAACATAACCTTTGAGTTAGTAGATTAGTAGAAGCACTAAGAGTGCTCTTAATTCTCTACCCTTAGCATCAAACATTTGTCTAGCTTGAGGTAGATTAGGGCATCCTTCAACTCTCGGCTCTCTGTGACCTAGAACCACTAAGTGGTCGGTCCCCCTCCTCTACAACCTTTAACTATATCCTCAAGGGAATTTTGAATATCCTTCTATTGATCATCTTTGAAAAGAGCTTCATAAAACTAGTTGAATAAATTGCATATTTCAATAGGATCAGAATGAAGAGTATCAAATTCATCTCTTATGGTACCAATTCTTTCTTTTTGTGTGTGTAATTGAGATAATTTAAAAAATATTTAGTTCCTTTGTTTCCTTCTTTTATCTAGTGAAGCTTTGATCTAACTTTAGCCCCTTGTCCTTTGTAATTATCTATTTTGTGGAGGTGAGTTTCAATAGTAGCAATGGAATTTTGGAGATTAATATTGGTAGGATTAACATTGAGCAAATTTTTGGCATGGGCAAGTTTTCGTTGGAGAAATTTTTCCTTGCGTTTTCATTGTCAAGCCATTTTTTTTCTAAAAGAGTGAAGAAAATTAGTGCATCTTGTAATGGCAACACACCACCAATCAATCCAAGAACCTCCTTCATAAGGTTTAGGAAGAGAGTTCCAAATCCCTTCTAAAACAACTATACAGGTAGGATTTTTTAAATGAGAAACATTAAGCTTAAACGGGAGAGAACTGTAAATCATTGAGTTTTAGGTTAGGAAAATGTTGCAAACAATGGCATAGTGATTCAAAAGGGTAGAAGAATAATCCACCTGAACATGCAGCCCTAAGGGATCAAGGACCAAAGAAAGACTAAGAGAAACATAAAATTTGTCTAGGCTGCTTAATTTTCTATCCCCTCCCATTCTACAGTTGGAACATGTATACTAGTTTTTAGAATGGCTGATAAATTTATCATTAATAAGGTCAACCACCCCTAAGGAATTATGATAGAATAGCCAGCCGTCAAATTCATCTCTACTAAGATTTATCGATTTATTCTAGTTGTGATCTTGAATATGTTCAACCATGTTAAAGTTACCACCTAATATCCAATCCGCATTAGATAAATTCTTGGCCATCTAGTCCCAAATTTGGATTCTCTCTTTAGAGAAGTTGGGAGCATACATAAAATAAAATCCAATAAGTTGACCATTGATGATGGTAAGAACCCAAACACAACTGTGGGAAGGGTCTTCACCCTTATTAATGACAAAATTTGAGATCCATGATGAAATCCCAATAACAACACCACCTTTGCCATCTAGATGGGATGCATGCAAAAAGAAGGCATCTTTCCAAACATTGCGTAAAAAAGCCTCAAGTCTAGTGCTTCTGAGTTTGACCTCTTTGAGAAATAAAACATCAGGCTTCCATTTTGTAACTAAGTCCTTAACTTTGTATTTGTGATGAGGGAGAGATATCCCGCTAACATTCTATGAGAGAAGTTTAAAATTCATGATGAAGATTAGAGGAATCCTGACCTTGAGCCATTGAATTTTTTGTCTAGAGACAACTCATGTTCCTTGCATTGACGATCCTTGGAGGCAACAAAAAGAGATTTGGATCTATGACGAGCATGAGGAGTATCATTAGAACCTATTTGAGGAGAGGAGTGTTCGGGGGAAGAGGAATGACATGAAGGAGAAGAAGATTCATGAGCAAATTTCTTAGGAGAAGAAGGAGAAGAAGTGGAAGAGACTTCATGAGGAGATGGGAATGGGGGAAGAAACCAATGGTTCTTTTCTCTTCCTAACCAATATCCATCCATCAGACATAATAGTGTCTTTGTAAGAAGGGGGAGATTCACCAAAAGCATCAACAAAAGTACTGGGATTAGAAGGCGAAATATAATCAGGGAAAGGTGTAGAATGAGGGATGGACTAATTGCAAGGAGAATTCTGAGGTGGTTGAACCTGTTTTCTCTTTCTGATAGGACACTCACAAATCTAATGGCCTTCCTTTCGATAGTAGAAACAAGCATTTGGCTTATTCAGATACAATATAGGTTAGTCTAGTTCAAAACCTGGGCCAATGAGTTTAATGTTTTCAAGTAATGGGTTATTCAAGTCAACTTCCACACAAGCTCTTGGATGAACCCTTAAACTTGTAAACTTGTCAGAATTATGCTTGCACCAAATGACTCTACCCAATTGAGCCACAATGTCTTTTAGAAAAGGTCTAAATGACAAATAAAGGAAAGGCAACTCAATCAATATCAAATAATATGAGTGGGAGGGCCCTTCAAAGTGAAAGTTAAAACTCCATGCTTTCAAGTAACAAATTTATCCACAAAAAACCTAGGTGTCATATTGTAAAATGATTTGCGCATGGTCTGCAAACCTAAACATGTAGGAAACATAACCTTTTCCTAGGCCTCTTAGGGATTTTATCTCCCAACCCCAATTTTCCTAGTTTAAACGAGCCCATTTGTAAAATTCTACCTCAGAAGGGATGCCTTTAATAAAAAACAAGATAACAGTTCTATTTTGAGATTCAACAATAACAAACAAGATAACAGTTATATTTTGAGATTCAACAATAACTTTAGAAACGTCATCAGGAAGTTGAACTTCTAAAGTTTTACCCAGTTTGGTGACTTTTTGATCTTCTAGTAACGAATCCTCCATTTCTTTGTCCATTCTCACATCCTTGACAAAGTTTCTTTTATATGTTCTTCATTGATCTGTTATGTCATTATCCTCTTGCTTGTGCTCCTTTTCTACCATGAAATTTGGTGATTCAGGGTAATTATTACCCCCCACCAACTTGGTCATTGTTTTTAAGGCATAAAAAATTTGCAGTAGAGAAACCAACTAGGGTTCGCACTAGAGTTTGCCAATATCTCTTCTCCATGCACACACAATTTCCAAAGCAGTATCACCGCGTGCCAAAGCAACTTCAATGTGTTATTTGACCTTCATTGATGCATTAATGAAAGGTTTGTTCATCAATAGCCAAAAATGCCTTTGAAATGAAAACTGAGAATGGTTGCATGAATTAAAATGGGCTCAGATTGATTGTAGCACGGTTGTAGAGAACTTATGGTCATTATATGAGAAAAATAATTGAAAATGTATATAAAAAATAGATGAGAAACATGTGCCATTGAATTTATATTTAAATAAAATATTATATAGGAAATATGTGTCATGAATTTCACATTTAAATAAAAGATTGAAAAATATATGACATTATAAAGATGTGTCATTAGATTTATATTTAGTTAAAAGATTGAAAGATGTAACATTAGCATCACATTTAAATGAAAGACTATAAGAAATATGTGGTATTAACTTAACATTTAAATGAAATCCTATGAAAGACATACATCATTAACTTCACATTTAAATAAAAGGCTTGTGTGATACTTTGATAATTTAGTAAGGGTCAAAATCTCATCTATTTTTATCTCCCATTTGTTATTAAGAGGGGTAAATGCTTTTGACCTAGAGCTATGAACCTTTGAGATCACAAATGGAGGACCTCATTCCCAATATAAATTCTCAACAATTACACTCCAATAGGCTTCGAACCTTGATGTCAAGAATAACATTACAACAACTTAACCATCGCACCATGCCACTATTGACATCCATTTTTATCTCCCTTGTTCCCATTTTATTTATTAATTATTTTTTATTATTTATCTCCATTATTTCACTATTTCTATAGATGAATATAATTCATTTATAATTAGATAGTATGCCATGAGTAAATTGTCATTTTTAGATAAAGAGCATATTAAAATAAAATTGGCAATCAATAAAAAACATAGAATTGTTATTGCATTTATTTTTGTGTATATAATATATAATTGAGAGATATTTTATAGTTGTAGAAAGGTATGAATGATCACGCATGGTAATTGTAGAAACAAAAACTAAGACACAATTAAAAATATTCTTAAAGAAATCAAAATAATAAAGTAACTCTTGAATAACTAATAAAATAAAAAAATAATTCTTAAGTAAATAAAATGAGGTCATGATGTTGTGAAGTTCTTTCCAAATGCTAGTAGGATGATTTTGTGCTGTAATCTGTAGATAAATTGAGAACAACATTCGTTCAATCAAACTGGGTTCAAGCATGGAACAATTGGCCATTAAATCTAATTTCCTATTTATGTTATTGTTATCTTTGTCACCAACGCCCCGACTAGTGGCTATAAACTTGGAGGGGGTGCTACAATAGGCTATCAAATAATATGGTATACCAAACGAGGTTCTAACCTTTCCCCCTCTGCTACTATTTTGTTTACTTTGTTTTTGGAAATGGCCCAACATCTTGATTTGTTAATAGGTTGGTGAATAAATTAGTTCCAAAAATTACTTCAATTTTAAATGTGTGTGGTCTTTAATAAGAAGAATAAAGTACTTAATTTCATGTATATGGTCTTTAACAAGAAGAAAAAAGTACTTGCATTTCATGTATATGGTCTTTAAAAAAAGAACAAAGTACTTTCATTTCATGTTGTTATGATTTCCAAGATCATAAATCAAAAACTAAGAAACTTCCACAAAAACGCTTACACACAATAAGCCTAATTGCTCTTATCAAAGAGTTGATAAAGATTCGATATGTATGTACATAGTAGCCTTACTTATATAAGAAAAGTGATGAAGGTAGGCAAGTCGAACATAATGACTAACTACCCCTCCAATAATGGAACACTTGTTAACTCACATGACAAGTGTTATAGATCAAGTGACAAGTGACCATGCAAAGAAGTGTCTCACAAAGTGAGGACACGTGTCTCAACCTCATGAGGTGAGACAAAACTCTAAAATAGCCTAAGTAAATTTAAGCAAATGTGAATAGGTCAAACTAGAAAGTAATGGTAACTTAACTAGTCATCTAATGACATTATTTACACTAACACATGTATATGGCTAAGAAAGATGTAGAGGCACTGGTTAAAAGGCTCTTCTCGATAGATTACCTGGTGGGGATTGAGGAGGTTCTTAAGATAGCCATCTCTGGAATAGGGATACCGTTTCCAAATAACTCTCTGCAGTTCTACAAGCACAAGGAGGTGGTGAAATATTACCCATTCATTATGGACTTGAAGGGTATGGCATTGGTGGAGCACAAGCAAATTATTGCGGTGGCGTGAACTTTCTTCAGAGGTCGTTCAACTTCAACCCTTCATTTGGTGACCATTGGATCCCAAACTTCAAGTCCTTTGCACTGGCCAATGGCTTTCTCGGTGCGGTTGGGCCTTCCTAATTTGCAAGCTAAGATGCCATTTGTACGATTTTCCTTTTTGGTTTGTTTCAGTTTCCAGTCTTTCTGTTAGTAGTCACTACTATTGGAGGTAGCAAGTATGTTTATGGTTGTATATGTTTAGTTAAGTGCAACTGAATGTCTAGGCTGAAGTTAGTTTTTGGATGGTCAATGAATGGTGTAAATGCTTGGGTCTGTTTCATGCAATCTATCTTGCAAATTTTTGTCTACTTTACAGACCATACGTAAATCCATTTTAAATCAATATATCTAGACTCTTACGTATCAAAAAAAATATTTAATTGAAAGATTGATTTTGTTTCAACAAGATTGGTTTTAAAATTTGATATTTGATTCAAAAAATATCCATAGCATATAAAAATATCATATATAGTTTAAAATTTTATATTAATTATTGTTATATAAAAACTCTTAATTACTAATTATTATATTTTTTAAATTTTTCTTTAAAATATTTATTAAAAATTTAAAAATAAATTTAATGATATTTTACATATTAACATTTAAAAATATAATTAAATAATTAAAAAAATTAAACAAAGGTAAAAATCATCTACTTTCTCATTCTTATATTTTTATGTTTAAACTAAATATGAATTATTTAAACAATAATTTATTTATTTTTTAATAAAAAATAAATAAATTTATCATAAATATAAGTAAAATATCAAGATAATCTTGTCTCTCAAAACAAAATTAATTTAATATATCAGATGTTAATTTAATATAATATATAATATATAATTTAATATAATATATTAAAAATAATTAATAATATAATATATCAAAAGTATATTAAATTACTATTTTTGATACGTAAAAGTTGATTGTATTGATAAAAAGGGATTTACATTTCATTGAGTCATTAGGGCATGATAAGAAGAAGCATAGAGCCTTTCCTCTAGTTTTCAGGGCATGAAATGCCACGTAGGGCCATAACATTGCATTGCCTCCCATATATTATGAACTGCAATATGGTCACTCTGAGCCCATCTATCCTAGTGTATACCAAACTTTTACACAATAGTCAAATTTAGACCAAATTCAAATGCTACAAAAAATTGTAACTTATCTATGTCCCACTCCTTAGCCGCTTGCGATTGCTTGAACATACTAAAAAAATCGCCAACCCATGCCCAGTCCCACACTGATTCCAAAAATGGATACTTCTTAATGAAATTATACCCCCGCTCTACCCTAAGTCTGTGCCATACCAGATCCACGCCATTGATGTCAAGTAAAAAATGAAGGTGGCTTACCAACTCACTTAGAATGAGGATCTTATAGAGCTCACTCAAACGCAATGCCCCCACACCAAGTTGTGCCACCACAATCATGTCTTTCACGCCTCCCAAAAAAATGGATTTATCAAGTCTAGCCATTTCTAGAACCATCCCCTTTGACATATTTATATCTAATAGTGCTACTATAAACCTTGACGAGATATCAGAGTTAACTCCCCACACCAAGTTGTGCCACCACAATCATGTCTTTCACGCCTCCCAAAAAAATGGATTTATCAAGTCTAGCCATTTCTAGAACCATCCCCTTTGACATATTTATATCTAATAGTGCTACTATAAACCTTGACGAGATATTAGAGTTAACTCTATAGTGCTCCTCAGCACACAAGAATTTTGTCCCAACACCAATTTAATGGCTTCCATCACCAGTCCACCATCCACCATAAATACTGATTTCAATCTAAGATTGGTAATCAATCCTAGGAACATCATTTACCGCTTGGGGCATGTCAATTTTGTCAACGCATCCATTATGTTTGAGAAAACTAGCACCAAGCCATCATTTCCCGACAATAAATGGACAAGCATTCATCCTCTTCCTTGCGCGACATTTACTTCACATTTACTAAGCAAATTGAAATTAAATGCATTTATTGCCTAGAATGGATGCCCCTTTATCTTAGTTGGGATTTTCTTAAGAGATAATTCAAAAACCAACATGACTTTCGTTACCACCATTTTGTAGAAGCGTTAGGGGCATTCTTAATTGTTTACTAAGTTATACACCTTTAATTCACTCCATCCACCTCTCCATTGGCTAGCCTGTCTATCTCCTTAATTACTTCTCTATACACATGATTTATGGAAGAAAAAAATGGGAAAATTGTTGAGGAGCTCAATCGCCATATCCAAAACTACTTATAGCTTCCAATTTAGGACTTTCTTGGATCTTGTTGCATTTACTACCAAAGTGGATTCCCCTTCAATCTCGATATTTGTTATTTTTAGTTCTTGGAATAGATGCAAACACCAAATAAGAGATTGAAACTTTTTCGTATTGTTTCTTCCTATTGGAAGAGACTTCAATAGCCTGCCTAGTTTCTTAGTTTTCAACCAACACTAGATGGTCCAAGATTACCCCTAAAATCCCCATCAAAATTCATCTTATAACTACCATGACTGGGTGGAATCTATTTAGCATTAGCTCTCAGAGACTAGTATTTCACCCCTCCACACCCTATCATTGGTAGAATACGAAGACCAAACCACAACTTTCACATTCTAGAATCCCATTCAGTGAAAGAAAAACTTTGACTATTTTGACTAGTCACCATGGAGTTCACCATTCCACTATGAAAACTTCTACTTTGTTTAGAAAGGAAGGCAAATTCATCTCCTCTTGAAATAATCTATGGTTCATCTCCTTCCATAATTCCCACACAAGGATTGAAGTACTCGTGATCCACAAGCTTACTTGAACATTGCAACTTTATTGATTATTGGCCATGCCATGAACAAGCTAAGGATATCATTGGGCAGAGCACCAACCCAATAAAGTTTAGCACACAACCACCTCCAATATTCCTAAGAAAAGGGGAATTTTCATAGTAAATGGTTTGTGGTTTCTTCATTTTCTTTACATAAGCCACACCTAGAAGGACCATGATACCCCATTTTGAGAAACTTATCTAATGTTAGAATCTTGTTTTGTAACATAGCCCATGAAAAGGTCCCAACTTTCAGGAGGAAATTTTTGTGCTAGCAAAGATGCAAGGGTAATGTTGTTACCTTGAGTATCATCCTTCTATAAAAATTTATATCCATACTTTGCATTATACTACCCAGAATTTGAGCCACGCCATACAATTATGTCCTTTCCTTCACGAAACATGATTATTCTATTTTTAAGTATTGCTTCTAATTGCTCCACTGCATTGGACAACATACTCAATGCTCTCAAATCTTTCAAACACCAAAATCAAACCACATCCTTACCCCTTGCTCGCATATATTCCCTTACAAATGGTCCCCATGTTTGCAAGAAGAATATTCTTATTTGATCCACATTCAAAACATTGTCCAAACTCGGGAATCCCCCCAAGAGTCCTCCCAAAAGAGGGAAGATTTCTCATCATGAATATCCCAAAGATAATTTGTGATTAAAGATCTGCTATTCCCCATAAATTTCCAAATCCTCAAACCTTGAGGCAATGACTGAGCAATGAAAATACTCAGAGAGGTGTTGTTATCCAAGTATTTACTCTTAAAGATCTTTACCCATTTTATATTTGGACCTGTATACATTTTTTAAATCAACTTGACATCTAGAGCTTTTTTTTTTTTTTTTAGTAGATTTTCAACCCAACATATCCTGCCTTCTTTGCTTTGTATATCTTCTCCCATGCTATGAGAGAAATGTTATTCTACTCAAACATCCCTTGCTAGAATAAATTTCTCATACTTTAGTTTGATTTTTGGTTTGCCCCTGTAGAAATAGAGAGGCAAGACAACAAATATATCAAGATGGCAGAAATAATAGCCTTGAGTATAGTTATTCTCCCATCCCAAGATAACCACCGCCCTTTCCATTATGCCAACCGACTATGTATTTTTGCATCTAGGGAGTCCTAAAGTTTCCGACTTCGTTGACCCATTACAAGGGGAAGCCCGAGGTATTTGTATGGTAGTTGACCTCTCTTGAAATTGAGAGACATTATAATTTCATGTTCTTTATGAGGGGTTGTATGAAAGAAACATATCTCATATTTGGTTTCACTAACCTCCTAACCCAAGGAAACAACATACAAATCTAGAATTTCTTTCAATTGTAATTCCTCACTTCTTTTAACTGCTCCAAATAACATGGTGTCATCCACAAATTTTTGGTGGGTGATTGCCGATGAGTTTCTAGTAACCTAAATGCCTTCTATATGACCATTTAACACAACAAGAGTGATAGCTCTCCCTAATGCTTCAACCATGACAATGAAGAGGAAGGGAGAGAGTGAATCTCCTTGCCTAATTCCACTTGAGACATCAAAAAAACCTTCAAGGGAACTATTGAAAAGCACCGATAATCTTGGACAAGTGATGTTATTGAACAACCAATCAACCCATAGTTTATTAAACTCAAAAGCCTCAAGCACCTTGAATTGAAACCACCAATCCACATGATCATATGCTTTTTAATGTTTGGTTTTATCAATATGCTTTGTTTATTGTTTCTCTAAACAAAATGAATTGCTTCTTGAGCTATGATTACCCCTTCTAGAATTAATTTGCCTAGCACAAACCCAATTTTCTTGTCTAAGATAATGTCTAGAAGGATATGTTTCATTCTATTTTCTATTGATTTTGCCATTATCTTATGCATAGTGTTGCATAATGAGATGGGGAAAAAATCATCCATCGATATTGGTTTTTCTTTTTTGGAAATGAGGGAGATGAAGGCGTTATTTCTTTTAATACCTTGCCTGGATTTCTTGAATCTTTGATCATTGCCACCACATCCTTCTACACTATTTTCCAACATTTTTGAAAGAAGCTAGTTAGAAAACTATTCAGACCGAGGGCTTTATCTCGATGTAATTGATTTAAGGCCAACTTAATCTCCTCATTTGTGAAGCTTTTGTTGAATACATTGAATACTGAGATGAGGGTGAATCAGTATTCTACTAACACAATTAATTACTAACCATCCAATTATCAATCTACATCTAGCTACAAAACTAAATCAAAAAATAAAAGGAATCATAACACATTAACACCAGGATTTTTACATGGAAAACCCAAAATTGGAAAAACCACGATGCAAATTAGCTCACAATATATTATAACCGATTACAAGATATTACATGGTTCACTGCCAGGACACACTGTCCTTCAAAGGCTCATAGCCTGAAGTAAATACAAAATGGCTTATCACCAAGATACAAAGAGTTTGGCTTACTGCCAAATGATGAATTTAGTAAGTACGCCTTCAAAGTGCAAAGATCAGTTCCAGTTAAGCTCTGGAATACCAAAAATTCTGCTTCGATCGTAGGCATACAACAACTATCAAAACCTTTGCACTACATCACTTGTCACATAACTGTATATCATACCATTCCAGTTTTTTCTTCTTCACTTCACCACCACCACACACACATATATATAGCTTCATCTTTATACATCAATTAGGTCGACCTAATTGAATGCATAATTTAAAATAATTTATTAGCTTAAATCAAAAGTCCTTTTGGCGCACAAGACAAATCATAACAAACACAAATTAGGTCGGTACGAAACTAATAAGGAACACTTTAAAATTTTATAAGATAAGCAGTTCACAACCCTGTCGGCCAAAATAATGTCGAACATCTATCACTTGGATAACACAGTAGGATCAACCAAAATTGTTGAAAGCTCATTTATATCTATAACTGACACTCTTGAGCAACATATCAAAAACTCATAGAATTTGTTTTTACTGAGAGGATTTTCGGATCAAAATACCAGATCAACATAGATACATAGTTTACTTAGCCAGTTACCAACCAGTGTTGGCATCAATGACAACAAACCTAGAGGTCACCTTCTTCATTCTTCCAACAATCTCACCCTTTGTCATTCATGGCAACATGTGCCAAAAATGAGACTTGCTTCAAAACAAAATATTGTGCAACACAAATGTGCTCAACTCCCCCTATCATATATACAAGAACATCAAAACACACCAAACACCATAACATAATATGACATTCTTTATACAGACTCTCCTCCTCTTCTCCCCCTTTGACATCAAGGACAAAGGATTGGGAAAAGATTAAAAAATACTTCAAATCAAGAACTGGGGGCACCCTGTAACTCCTTGAGAATCGCTTCCAAAGCTGACTTTCCATCATCCAAGACTCCTTTTTCTATATAAAGAGTTTTGTGTAGATATTCTAATTCCTCCGACATTATTATCCCTCTTCCGGAGTGGATGGAACAATGTTCATCTTCTGAAGTTTTTTTGCTTCCATCAATGCATTTGATATAGCGACATGTATGGACATAACCAAGTCTCCAAGATGGGCATACCGTCTCATAGCATCTTCTTTCTGCCTCTATACGATGAAAATTTTTCTTTGAAGATTTGCAATAGAAACCCATCCAACATAGTTTCTATCATCTGCAACCTTATAATCTCTAGAGGCATCTGCAAGTTGAGACTCAATTGAGTCCATTAAGTCCTTGATACCTTGAGTGGCTTCAAGCCACTTCATGCAATAGAAAAATAGTGGTTGGGTTTCCTCATCACATTCTCTTACTTCTTTCAAAATTTTCAAAGCCCTATCATGTGCAATTGTACACTTGTCTTGCGGAAACAATAGTCTTTTCTCTAGTAGACTTAACTCCACTTCTTTTGTAGTTTGTACCTTGAGGCTAGATGTGTACTCTTTGATTGAGTCAACTATAAGCTTTAGATTTTCAATTGGAGGTAAAGTGTTATCTATTGTAACAACGAGGGCCATCTCTTTTAAAGCTTTAATAGCTTCATTTATCAATTCATTTCCCTTTTGATATGACTATGTAGCTTTCTGTGTGACAAAGCTGAGAAAAGTGCCACTTAGTTTTATTCTATCATCTGGTGTAATTTTGGTCAAGTCCACATAACCTATATGTGATGGTAGCTTAACTAGTTGGGGTGGAAGCACAAGTTGAAGTAAAGTTATCCTTGAAAGAATACCTTTAAGAGTACTTCCAAATGATTCTCTGAACTACTTTGACAACTAAGAACCTTTGGAAATTTCTCCTTTGCTCTTCTCAGCCAGAATGACTTTCTTGTCTTCCTCTTTCTTCTTTTCTTCTTCTTCTTTTTCTCTGGATGACTTACTAGAGGATTTGTCTCTATTTTCTTTCTCCCTTTTATCATCATTATCCTCATCATTATTCTTCTTTTTGTCCTTACTCCCTTCACTTTCATCTTTTTTTTTCTCATCCCTATTTTTGGTAAATTGTTGATGTTCTTCTTGCTTATCACCAGAATGATCTTTATGTTGATCATCAGACCTTTTTCTAGTTGTCTCTTCTATGTCAGTCAGAGGGGCAGGAGTCTTTGAATCGCCATGTATCTCACCAATAGTCTCCAAGACTGGATTATCCATCACTTATGTAGCATCAATATGCATTTGTGCTTGAACTGTGTGGGATGAAGAGCTAGTTCTTGTCCCATAACTCCTTTCTATTTGTCTAATTAAATTTTGAGTTTCTTGTCTCACCTTTTCCATATTCTCTTGCTCCTTAGTCATTAACATATTAACTCTCTGCTTGACTCTAAACAAAGTAGAGCATTCTTTTAACAGATTGGCAACTTCTACGTTAGAAAGAGATGAACCACAAGAATTTATAGCATCACTTCTCATCTTATCTTCAACACTCGTAGCATCTTGCCTTCTACGTACTAATGCTTCCCATACATTTTCAGTTACTTTGGATTGTATGGTCTCCATACTTACATTACAAATAACTATATACTGAATAAATGCATTTATGATGGGTTCCTTCCCTTCATCATTAAACTTATCAAATAACTCAACAGTTGACATGTGATCATTGTCAATCAAATTATTTACGAGGGCCCCTAGATTTAGATATGGACGATCACTTACCGGGGGAGGTCTAGGCATGTCCTCCATAGGATCAGATGAGCCTTCTTCATTCTTCTTTGCATGTACATGGATTCAGTAAGTATCCTCCTCTTCCTCTGCCTCCTCATCTGTGGAGATATAAACTCTAGTTTCAACTTCTTCATAGGAGGTACTACTCCTTTTGTTTATTTTCAGCTGACACTCTTCTTCTATGCCAAGTTCTATTTCTTCCTGAATATCATCACTCAAATTTTCTTTCCTGAACTGGCCTATTTTTTTACTCTTCTTCTTCCTGAAGCAACAGATGGTGCAGTAGGAGGTATGACCTTTCTCTTAGATGCTTGAGTACTGGGGCCGGTAGGGGCAACGACATTAACTCATGCATGGGGAATTTGTTCTTTCCTCTTTCCCTTCTCAATATTAGCAGTACTGGAGATAGGTGCTAGTGTAGAACCAGAAGATAATCTTCCTAATTTCTTGGGTCTAGAGGGAAGTTCAACAAATTTATCTTTTCTTTCATCAAGGGCATCCTTTAGCTATTTTATATCATCCTTAGAGAAATTTTGTCCTTGGAAGAAAGCTTCAACTTTCTTTCTTCTTTTAGATGTGGTATCCTCTAAATGAACTTCAGTAGATTTCTCCTCATATGTTCCATGCCTAGGTAGAGAGGGGTCCTTAGGACTACTCAAGAAAATCTCAATGTACCTCTCCACCATTTCTTCTTCTATCTCATATCCCAGTGGTTCAATCCATTGAATTTTGGGTTGGGGTCTCTCTGAGATTTCCACAACAGTAGGAGTGGCCATTTTCCTCAAACAACTTGAATAAGCTTAATAAAAAGTTCCTTCAACTTACAATCCACAAAATTCAGATAACAAAGAATACCGTTTTGTGCTTGTCGAGAATTAGGGTTTTGATGTACGATGATCTGAATCACCTTCAAACTCACTTCAACTTGCACTGCTTCTTCCCAAAAATTTTTGCAAATGTGATTTACCTTTACTTAGTTTTTTGCTTTATTACTTATGATTTTTTCCCTAATTCGCATTTATTGCCTTTCAAATTTTAAAGCTAATAAACACTTTATGAAACACATTATAAACTAAGAAAGGTTCCACAATTCTCTAAATTTGCCTATTTTTTGTTGAAGATTTCTCCAATGCCTTCAAAATGATGACTCACATGACATATCCTTGTATCACTTCTTGGCACCTCATATATTGGGGGCTTTTTAGATTTCCCTGTAATTGCTCCCCCTAAAACCATTACTGGGTTCAGTTTTTGGAAGAGGTATCTATATTGGATGCAGATACAAAAGTATATGACTCATCCTTTTTCTCAGATTCTTCCTTTTTCCTCCAAATCTTTTCCATTTCTTTTCTTACTTTGATAGGATCCACTTTGTTCATAGACTTGTTCTTTTGTTTTGGATTAGGTTTCTTCCCAATTTTGCTCCTACAATATTTTGAGATATGTCTTGGTTTGTTGTAAGTGTAGCACATAACATATCTTTGATCAAACTGATTTGCATTCATCCTCAATCTGCACTGATTAGCCTTATGTCCAAAGATATTGCATGTGTAATAGTAGCCTTGAAAAGACCGAATCCTTCTACTAGTATTAAATATGTTCAACATTATCTAGCTTATACATTTAGTAGATCTATGTCTAAATTTATTGCAAGCAAAGCATTGTCCAACAAAGAATCCAACATTCTAATTCATTCTATTTCGTTTCATTCTACTTTTACATTTTGTTGCTCTATGACTGAATTTATTGCATGAGAAACAAAAACCATTAAAAGATGGGTACCTTTGAGAATTAGGTTGTTGAATAGGAATCCTTTTGGTATTGCTCCTTTGGTTCTTGATTTGATGAATATTTCCTTGAAACTTCCTTTGATTGTCCACTTTGTTAGAAATTAGTTTTTCCTTTGAGCTTTGTCCTTCTTCAAGACCTAGACCACTTTTATCCTTAGAAGGTTTCTGAAATGCAATAAACTCATCAAGCCTTGTAGAGCTTGTTTTGAATCTTTCTTCATGAGCTTTCACTTTTTCTAGATCAGATCTTAGGGTTACCACTTCTTGTTCAAGCTTTGTACATTCATCAATTTCATTTTGAATCTCAGCTTTCTGACATTCCTCAATTCATTTCTTTTCTTCTACTTGCACCTTTAGTCCGGTAATGTATTCATTAGCCTTTTTCAATTGGTCACTGACTTCTCTATGGATTTTCTTGAACTTTTTGATATGCTCTTTTAACTTTTTGATGCATTCATTTGATTCCTTTAAGTTTCCTTTTAGATTTTCCTTCTCATCTTTGCTTTTGTCCAATTCTTCAAGAGTAGAATGAAGTTCCTTAGGTCCAAAGTTTTCTTCCAGAGGAATAGGATAGCTTTTGTTAGCCATGTATTCAAATTCTGAGACCCTCCTCAAGCTGTAAGACTTCTTCAGAGGAACCAATCTCTGATACCAATTGTTGAATACACCGAATATTGAGAGGGGGGGGGGCGGGGGGTTGAATCAATATTCTGCTAACATAATTAATTACTAACCATCCAATTATCAATCCACATCTAGCTGCAAAAGTAAACCAAAACATAAAAGGAATCATAACACATTAACACCAAGATTTTTATGTGGAAAATCCAAAATGGGAAAAACCACAGTGAGGATTAGCTCACAATATATTATAACCGGTTACAAGATATTACAGGTCTCACTGCCAAGACACACTGTCCTTGAAAGGTTCACAACCCGAAGTAAATACAAAATGGATTATCACTAGGATACAAAGAGTTTGGCTCACTGCCAAATGATGAACTGAGTAAGTTCACCTTCAAAGTGCAAAGATCAGTTTCGGTTAAGCTCTGGAATACCAAAAATTCTACTCCAGTCGCATGCATACAACAAATTTTAAAACCTTTGCACTACATCACTTGTCACATAACTATATATCATGCCATTCCCTTTTTTTTCTTCTTCACTTCATCTCCACCACACACACATATATATAGCTTCATCTTTATACATCAATTAGGTCAGCTTAATTGAATGCATAATTCAAAAGGATTTGTCAGCTTAAATAAAAAGTCCTTTTGGCGCACAAGACAAATCATAGCAAACACAAATTAGGTTGGGCTGGACCTAATAAGGAACACTTTAAACTTTTATAAGATAAGCAGTTCACAACCTTGTAGGCCAAAATAATTTTGAACATCTATCACTTAGATAACACAGTCAGATCAAACAAAATTGCTGAAATCTTTTTTATATCTGTAACTAACACTCCTGAGCAACATATCAAAAACTCATAGAATTTCATTTTATTGAGAGGATTTTCGGATCAAAATACCGGATTAGCATAGACACACATTTTATTGAGCCAGTTACCAACCAGTGCTAGCATCAATGACAACAAACTTGGAGGTCACCTTCTTCATTCTTCCAACAACTTTCCAATAACATTTGATTTTGTACCTCTGTTATTAAATGTGGTATTTCTTCAAAATTGAGTGCATTCTCATTACCCTTTAGTCTATGGAGGAGAACTATAATTTTTGAAATTTCATCTACAAAATAAGACCAATGTAATTTCTCGGGTAATTGGGACTTGCCTTTCTTAGGCATAGCTAGCCTTTGGCAAGAAATTATACTCTTACATTGACTCTTCTTCTCAGTAAAATGATGATAAGCGACTGTATAATCAATAGTTGTGAATTCATCCCTTGCCATGAATCTCAGCTGTGGCAATTCCTACAATACGTGAAGGAGAGTGGGATGACTTAGCCGAAGAAGAAGGAAGAGTGATGTTCTAATCCTTGAGAATATGTCAGTTCATGAATCTCCTTCTTAAAACATGTCTCCTCACGATTTATGAGCCCATTACAAAAATTGAATTTGGGCCTCTCCTTCTTAGGCCTTTCTTCCTTTTGTTGTGATGATTCAGAGGATCCTGTCTTAGAATTTCCCTTATTCTTACCTTTCCCTTTGGATGGTGCTACAATAAGAGCATGAGACTTTGAAGATGAATCAACTTGGTTGAGTTTCGATTGCTCCCTGGTCAACTGCTCGCAAAAAGTCTCAAATGAAGGCATCACAAAACTGTTTCCAAGACCATCCATGGTAGAATAGAAGGAAGTAGCAAAATGAGAAAAATAACCTTTCAACTTGGACAAGATCATGAAGATGCATTCCTTGTCAGATTTGTCTTTACCACACCCTGATAGTTGTGTCCTCAAAGACTGGAATTTCACCAAATATTCATCGATGGAGGGGAAAGAATCAATTGAGAGTGAAGCAAGTTATGATTCTAATTGAAGTGCCTGAATATCACTTATTGAACCAAACAATGTCTTAAGCTTGTCCCAAACCTCCTTAGGAGTAGAGCACCCCTCGATATGGAAAAATAGTGAATTAGAGACATGAAGAGAATCAGTCCCATAGCGTGCTCATTCTCGATACAATGCTGGAACTTCTCATATTCCCCGGTCAAATGTGGTTGATTTTCATCCAATGTAGACCATAGGCCTTTTGACCAAAGGAGACACTGCATTCCAATTTTCCATGTGTGATAGTTATGGGGTGTAAGTATCGCAAAACCTGATTTGACCATTAGAGAAAGAACAAATGCACAAGACAAAAGATATCTGAAAGGAAATGGTGGAAATCTGATGATATTGTTGAAATGATGGAAAATACACTGTAATACCTCATTGATGCTGCAAGAATGGTAGAATTTTGATAAATTGAAAAAGAGATATCACCTTCTAAGCCCAAATTAGGGTTTGCACTTCAACTGATTGGAATTTTTTATAGAAGTAGAATCCTTAAAATCAAAGTGTACCACTGGAAAGTAGACTTCACCACGTTTTCTAAATTTTAATATTGTATGTAGAAGATATGGCCTCCAAATTATTTCTGCTTGAATGAGCGATCATAGGCTAAGTAGGTGCAAAAATTGAGCACCCTGGCTTAAAAAATATGACTCTCGATCGCTGATATGACCGTGGGGATGAGGCTCACAAAAAGAAGAAGGGTCGTCAAGCGGAGCAGTGGTCGAGTGGAGTGGAGCGGTGCTGGGGCAGCGTCGCTTGGAGCTGGCAGGCCTCCAGTTCGTGATATGACCGGAGCTCGGTCGACAGGGGCTTCAACACAGATGATCGAAGGATGTGATGGACTGGCGGAGAAATGTAACTGGCGGAGGATGTGATAGGTTGGATGTGACTGCATGGTACGGGAGACAACAAGACGATGATGGGACGGTGACGACAACGATGGTCAGAGTCTGTAGAAGTCGATAAGACCGACAACAAAATAATAATTATTTTGAATATTGCCTATCGACAATTCAAAAAAAAGATATATAAAATTTAATCCACACAAAATAATAAATATGCTGATGGAGGAAAAAATTTAGCCTGATGAAAAAATATTTATGCCGACTTTAGAATAAAATGCCAATTGCCCACAAAATTTAATTTTTGCTTGAACTATTGAAAATTTTGCCTGTTTTCTGAAATAAAAATTTCTGATGATCTAAAAAAAAAATTCTTTTTGAGAGGATTGAAAGGGAGATTCTTTTTCTGCACATTTGTACAGATAGTACAAAAAAAGCAAAAACCCTAGATTATACCTCAAATGGCTCCTGGTGGAAATATCTCTGATTTTGGCGAATGGGCAGATGATCTATAGGTTTTGAGGCCTTCTGAGCGCAATGGAGAGGTCGGATAGAGCCTGATATACACTAGAAAACAACTTGGTCTCTGGGTAGTACCAACTAGCCTGCAAAATAAAACCCCCAAGCCTGTAAAGAATCTCACAAACCAACTCTCTTGATCCTAGGATGAATCTTCACTGGAAAAGCTCTGATACCATGTTGAAATGATGGATGCACAATGTCCTTGATGAAGTTGCATTCTTCAATGGGGGACCTTTTCCAAGAAGAAATATTCAACCACACAGAAAGAATGCGACAATGGAATTCAAATAGAGATTCTATTATGAGATATGAGATGATACAAGTGAACATATGCCTAATTAAATAGGCAAGAGTAAAACCTAGAATGCACAAGATGTTGCCAAGTGTTCAAATCACACTACATGTGACAACATAAAAACCCTAACAACCTACCTAGGGAATGATGACCTGATTGAGATAAGTTCTAGAAAAGACAACTCATCTTCTAGAAGGAATCTTATCTCCTACAAACATGGAAAGGGTAGTTACTCCCTTATTTATGATTTAT
>CM021104.1:118960685-119026623 GCA_007115665.2 Sequoiadendron giganteum | reverse complement strand
TAAATTTTTTGACCCCTTGATAAGTTCAATTATGCTAGTTTGGTTGATAATTTAATGAATTTATCAACATTATTTAAGTATGACATAGCATAAGAATCAACAGTGGTTAGTATCAGTTAATCCTTATTTATTTTTTATTAAGGGGGGTAAATGTTTTTGACTCAGAGCTATGAACCAGTGAGATCACAAATGGGAGACCTCAACCCCTATATAAATTCTCAACAATTACACCCCAATGGGGTTTGAACCTTGATGGCAAGAATAACAACACAATAACTTAACCATCACACCATGCCAATATTGGAATCAACTAATCCTTATTATTATTTTAGAACATCATGTTAAAATGAGTAGTGTAATTAAAAAAATCATATTGTAGATGGTGAAATCTGCATTTTGTTAGAAAACCTTCAACACCCACCCACTTTAGTATGGTTAGTATTTTAAACAAGGCAAATATTCAACATCTCTATAGAATAATCCAACATGCTTGATAAACAACATAACAGACTAAATTAATTTAAAGAAAAAAAGCATATTAGATACCTATTCCATGGTGGATTGGTGCTACTCTTTGTGTAGAAGGTAGCCCTTTCCCAACCCTTTGACAAAACTGAATGATGAAAATATAATGCTATGATAATGGACAAAATTAGCTCTGAATATGAAGAGAGTAACTTTGCATGAGGTTGTGTGTGTAAATGGTGAAAGAAGGTCTTGGATTTATAGGTGAGATTGAGGAGAGAAGAGGCAAGATTGAGGAATGTGGGACTAATCCTCAACCAATAGGAAGGAGCCACTTGTCACCATGTGAATGGGCCAAGGTTATGCAAGTTGGTCAATGTGCCAATAAATGACATTAGGTGGCCTTTTCAAATTTCAAATTTGACTTGTTGGAGGGAGAAAAATGGGTCTTAAATTCCAAGTGGGAGACATGTAAGAGGGGAGTTAATGCTATGTTGGAAGGGACAAGCCGTTCAAATTGGAGGAATATTCCCTAAAGATTCCATGTGAGGGAAATTAGAAGATTTAATAAATCAATTAAATGATTTGTTTGTGCAAGTGGGAAAAGCTAGAGGATGGGACATGGGTTAGGCTTAGCATTAATCAGTGATTTGATTAATTAAGCTAATGATTAATTGATTGTGACATTTTGACTTAGATTTGTGGGTTAAAATAAATCAAGATGAGAGGGGATAATGATCATTAGTCATTTAATTAAATACATGTGATTTAATTAAATAAAGAAACTTTAGGAGATAATCAAATAAAAATGATTTTTTATATTAAAGAGATAACCTTAGTGAATTAATTAAATTGATTTATTTAATTAATGGATGAAATGATGTTAATCGAAGCGTGATTAGATGCATGAGTCAATTTTGCATGTCTACACATATATATACAATATAAAGGTATTAGACACCATTGAAGTTATAACAAAACATAGGCTTATTGTTCTAATTATTTTATGACCTAGTTTAAATGATTATGGTAGTAAATTTGACTGATTAAATATGAATTAAAAACTAGTTAGAAATGTATGTGATCTTATGAGACAGAGATTTGTACAAGAATCATCTAAAGAATAAATTTAAATTGATGAGCTAAGGAATGATGGGTACTAACATTAGTTTAAATTATTTGCTAATGTGTTTCATGTCGTTTGGAAAAGGATAATATTTTGGAAGGAAATAGGACCTTAGAAGATCACGAAGAAGTTCCGAAGAGGATAATTGGCCTAGTATCATCAAGCATGAATCAGGACAACTCTAATCAATGACATGTATACCTAACATGGGTTAATAAGATAAATTGGTTTGCATTAGATGTCTAGTTGCATAGTGAATTTTATTAGATGAAATAGTGTTCGAAATTGAAATTGAATAGTGTAGTTAAATAATTTAGCTAAGGTTAGAATTTTATTATTATTAAAGGCATGCTCAAATTATTATCTTACATAAAGAAAATAAATAAGTATATATACGCAATTTCATCCACTAAATATTAAATTTGATCTTATGAAGATTTTGAGAAAGTGATTATTATGATTTCCAACCAAGCAGGTATTTGGAAAAATACATATGAGGTAAGTGCATAAGGGAAAAAGGGAGAACCATCTAGACCAAGATTATTAAATACTCATGGCAAAGTTTTCATTTCAACCCTATGAGCCAAAAAATAATTAGGGTTTTATATGTTAAGTTATAATTATATCTAGGGTCTAATGTTTGTGAGTTGTGTAAGTATGTTTTTTGTTGAAGTTTTAATGTGTAGTCATGTGATTAAAAGTGTATGTGGAATTAGGGTTTTGGAATCCTTAATGGAGTCTTGAATTTTGGATTTATCTTTTTTTGGTCTTTAAAGGGTGTCGTTTGGTAAATTTTATAGATATTGGTGCAGAATAGACCCCTAAGGTCTATACCTATAGAAGAGGGACACTTTGGACACATGAATTTATCCTTGGGGAATGATATGATCTTTAAAAATTATACGTGAAGGAATGTGATGAGTTTGAGTCATTGGGAGTTGGGAAAGGTGACTTGTCACTCTCCCACCCCACTCCCAATGTTCATTAATGAACTTGGGAAGAGCGTCAAAGATTTCACATGTGTGAAGCCACTTTGTGAGACATGTTAGGTATAGTTTCATAGTACATTCTGTAGGAGTTGAGAAAATACAACTTCACAAACCCCGAAGATCACCTGCATGCAAATAACCTGTCACAAAAGAAGAGATGGAGACAAACAAGCAAGGGTTCTCTGAAAACTAAAAATGTATATATCATAGAGAATGAGAGAATGAATTGATATGAAATTCAAAGGGATCAATCCTTATAAAAAGGAGATCATGCAAACCCTAATAAAACCCTAATAGGAAAATCCCTAATAGAAGCCCTAATAGGAAAACATTTAATAATTAATATAATTATTAAATGTCACTTTATGCAAACTAACGTGAAATCTTAAGAAGGGAATAAAGGTAACTTAATCAACATAATTAAGTTAAAACCCTTACTCTAACACCCCCCCTTAAGATGAGCAATAGTGCAACTACAAACAAATGCAAAAAAGCAAAGGTAACTACAATACAAGAAGGCAAACATGGGTCTCGACAACTAGGCTATATCAGGTACCCAAATACAACCAAATCTCTGTAAAATGGAGAAATAGAGAAAACCTCATGGGAAAAAGCTCTACTCCAAAAAGAGATGTAGAAAGCCAAGAAGAACATCACTGAAGCAGAAGAAGCTGCAAACAACTGTTGAAAGATGAATGATATGGTGTTGAAGAACCTCCGCTGAAGATAAGATGATTAGGAACAAGAAGACAACAATCTGCATGAGTGGCCCATATGACACTACTCGAATCAGATGGCAAACAAAGGAAAACACCTGGAATGAAGATACAAATGGCACAAGAATTAATAGTCTGAAACACTGATCAACTGAGAATGAAAGATTCCTTCCAAGGTGAAATCAAGGAAGAATTAACACGAACAATATAATAAGCCCCTCATAATGCTAAACTGGGAGAGCCTGACAGATCCATTGAAATGATGGGTAACACCCTGTAGTGCATGAGGAAGAAGAAACAACATCTGAAAGTGCGCAAGAAAGCACCTGCAACTAAAAAAGTGGTGTGCAAAACAAAGCACACATGCATGAGGCTGAAATCATATGGATCCACTGTCGTCGTGGAGGGACACTCACCGGACAAGGATGTGATGACAAAACAAAGACAAACTGCACAACCCCTCATGACACTTTATGATAACAGTGTGAGTACAAAATATGGCACAACATTATGTGCAAAATCCCCAAAAATACATGTACAATAGTGTGGCGCTTTATCTCAGTGCGTTTATATAAAATATATTGCATACAAATGATGCTCAAAATGTCCAAAAAGGACAAAGCTGGAAATACATGAAGAACACCCAAAAAACTAACTTTAGAATGTACCAACAGAAGAATGAAGTAATGAACCCACACCAATGGAAAGATGAGAAAACCAGCTTTCCGATGATATCTCATTTGCCGAAAAACGATACCGTATGCCCAAGTTACGACCTCTGGAAGAAAAAGCTCCAAAGAGGGAAAAAGCCAACATTGGGTTAAATTTGATGGTCATACGATCGTCGCAGCAAAAAATTTGGCTTAAATTTGACGGCCAAACGACCATCACCATAAATGCACAATTAGGCTTATACATCAAAAAAATGTTTTTAAAAAACAACAATAAAAAAAATATTACAAAAAAAAAATTTAATAAAAAAAAATTTTGAAAAAAAGTTTGGTGGGGGCCACCCCCACCACACCCTATGAAGGGCGCGGGCTCCCTATGCAAGTCAGCGGAAGTACGGACTTGCACAAAACCTTGCGC
Source organism: Sequoiadendron giganteum (assembly GCA_007115665.2). Classification (NCBI taxonomy): domain Eukaryota; kingdom Viridiplantae; phylum Streptophyta; class Pinopsida; order Cupressales; family Cupressaceae; genus Sequoiadendron; species Sequoiadendron giganteum. The sequence continues at coordinate 119,022,238 of CM021104.1, read as the reverse complement.
AGGGTACCTGCCTGCATAGGTCGCTGGCCTGCAAGCCGTAAAAAGGCTTTTCTAATTGCTTTTTTTTTTTTGGGATCAGTGCAACTAATGAAATTTTTGTATTAAATCAATTTTTTCGATCAAATTTTTCCTGAAAGATGTGGAAAAATTCTGAAAATAAATAAAAATTTAGCCTGTGCGTGCTGGTAACTAATCGACTAGAAGTGTAACTTTTTTTTCCTAAAATCTCGACTCATCCAAAATGGACGAATGTAATAGTTGATTTGAATTTTTGGGACCACCGGTGGACAATAATGGCACGCTTTGATTTAAAATTAAATTGTGGTGGTATCATTCCATGGATCAAAAACAAACTCAAAGTGAAGCTCCAAAAATCTTCAAACGAAGAACAGAAGCAGGAGCTCTTTATACAAATAGCTCAAGAAGCTCTGGAGCAAATTCATGTAGGACCTGAGAAAACACAGAACTCACAAACCTCAAGACCCGATGCAAATAACCCGTCACAAAAAAAGAGATGAGACAACATGTGCTGTCTCTAAAACTAAAAATGTATAATCGTGAGAATGAGAGAATGAATTGATATGAAATACAAAGGGATCAATCCTTATAAAAAAGAGATCATGCAAACCCTAATAAAACCCTAATAGGAAAAACCCTAATAGAAGCCCTAATAGGAAAACATTTAATAATTAATATAATTATTAAATGTCATTTTATGCAAACTAACGTGAAATCTTAAGAAGGGAATAAAGGTAAATTAATCAACATAATTAAGTTAAAACCTTTACTCTAACACATTCCTCATCTCCCTAAAAGTCTCATGCATGTGTGAGCACTTTTTGGTGATATGTGGAGTGAAAAGTGTCACTCCCTCATTTAAGGGATTCAAGATTGAACTCCTTTATATTACTCATTGGATGAGGAGACTTCCTTTCATTATTCTCATTTTGGGTTTAGAGTTCAATGGAGTGTATGGGAAAAGAGGAGATTTTTTCAAATTGGAGTTGGCTATTTCTACCATGGCTTGGAGTGAAGAGAAGACTCATCCTTGCAACCTCATGTAGAGAGATAAGTCTTTTGTTCAAATTTATTTTATGTACTAGTTGAAATATTTTTTACTATGTTTATAGTGTTGAAAGAGTTCATTTAGTGATTAGGGAGTGTTGAAGATAACATAGGGTTTTGGGAATGCATTAGTGTATTTATTTTTACAAAATGAGTAAATGTTGCATTTACATAAAAATATTGTGTTTACTATGGTTTCTCCTTGCTTAGGGGAATGGTTAACACCTTGAAATGACTTGATGATTTCATTTATGGTAGGGTGGAGATCAAGTTGTGTCCATGGATATGTTGCTTTGTAGTCTCATATTTATATCATTAAAGATGGAATAGAGAGCAAGTTCACATTCATTGACATGCAATTTATTTTCAATACTTGTATTTTTCGTGATGTATAATTTTTGAAACTAAAGCCTCCTTGAAGGTATTTATATTGAATAGCATGCATTATGAATGGATGTTAAAACTCCAACCTTGTATCATTTTCTCATGGATATGCATGTAGTGGCAAAGGATAGAGGAATCTTGTTGTGAAGGCTAGTAGAATAGGTCTAAATGAATATTTGTATACAATAATGTATGCACATGCCTCTTTTGAAAATCTAAGTTCTTATAGTTGGTTAATTCTCTTAAATAATGGAATAGTTATTATTAAATAATTTAAATGTGCAGTTCCATTAAGGATAAAGATAAAGAAAATTCAACACTTTTAGTACTTCAAACTATAATTGTTCATAGAAGGGTGGATAAATATACAAACTAAATAATGTCTATCTTATATTCAAATTGAAATATTTAGTTGAACATCATGGATTAAATTTAGTTCATTATCCTTTTTTTGAAATAATATAGTGTAACTATTTATTTAATAAGTTTGTTCTTCATTTAATTAGTTATAAACTATCACTTTGAATCCAGATAAGCAATTTTACAAAGTGTCCATTTCAAATAAAATAAAATAAATTTTAATAAACATATGTGAATCTATTTTTGTGGTACATATATTCAAAAGATATTTCATTTTATGTAATGTGTATATAATTAATGTGTGATGTGCTTTGTAAAATAATATATAATATATATTTTATAGTATATCTTATATATGAATATAAGATGTTTCAAATAAAAGTAATAATAATATTATATTATATATTTTATATAATAAATGAATTGTATATAAAATATAATGCATATTTTATATGTTATATTTATTTAAAAATTATAAATGTATTTAAATTTTTAAAACAAAAAAAAGAGGGGAGGAGGCTACAACCTCCCTCCCCCTTTTTCCATAAGGAGGTGACTCCCTTAAGGGAGGTGCCCCCCCATATGGGGATGCGAATCCCCTATGAGATTTGTCACCCCATAAGGGGAGGTGACTCCCCTTTGGAAGTTGCCACTGCCTCATGATTTTTAAAATATTAAAACGTGTGATTTATTTATTCGTTGTATTGGACTAGAAACAAATACACTATTGTCTATACATACACAAAACATATAACATAATGAAAAAAAATGTTTTTAAATTTGTAGAATGAAATTAAAATTGGTGTTTAATAACAACAATTATGATATTTAAAATAATAAAATATGATTATATATATGTATATATATACATTTTGGGTATATATATTGCCATAGTATATTACATATACATTGGGAATGTGCGTAAAATAACATCATGATAATTATATTGATCCATTGGTAAACTAAGAAAATAATATGGAGAGCATGAAAAAAAGAAGATTGCACATACATTATTGTAGCAAGTAAAAATGGGTAAAACAAAATTTACTCATGGTTTCCCATAAGAAATAAAATATTTCATTTGAAACTTGAAAAAGAAAGAAGAAATGAGAAGAAAAGAAAAATAAATAATACATAAACAAATAAATCCTTCTAAAATCTTTAGACCCCTCCTTCAAAGCTACAAAACACAACAAAGAGTAATTATGGGGAATAAGTGTTATAGAGAAATATTTAAGATTTATGGTTCACTTTAGTCGCCCTAAGATCTAATGGTCAAGATTAAAACAAATCTAAACATGGAGATTGAGTGCAAATTCTATTAGTGCTTAATTTGGTTTACTTGAATTTATCACTTTTAACTCTAAATAAACACATGGTGGGGGCCTATGTAACTAGTCAGCCTCACTTTAAGTTGTGACTTAAAGTCACCTTTTTAAAAATTTAATAAAGTAACTTTAGAGCTCCAGTTTAATATAAGTGACTTAATGTTTTAATTTAATTTTGGCTAAATACAAAAGTAGCTCTAAGGTGTTTTGATGCTCTCAATCCAAAATCCTCAAAATTATAGACTACAAAAGAATCTACAGTTAAAGACATTAAATCAACAATTCCATTTGTTGATTTCAATCAATCTCACAATTGCACACAACAATTTATTCAAATTAACAAAAAATCAAATATATTTATTCAATTCAAGTTTCCTAAAATTTACATTACAATTGCCAAGAAACTCCATTTCCCTCCAACTCTTCAACTTCCCCTCACATTGATCTGATTTCCATCTTCAATAAAACCTTTGATGCATCAAAACTGTTATTCCATCTCTTTTGGATTTGACTCCGCTCAAGTTGTACTCTACTAACTGCCACTCTCTCTTAGGTTTTGTTAGAAATCAAATGCACCTAATGTGCAATTCCAACTATTGTTGCTTTTGACAACTCATGATGCTACCTTTTCTACTATTGACGACTCCTGAAGGAGCCTCCTCTTTTTCTTGCAGTTTCTCTCATCACTCATGTATGGCTGGGCGGTGTTTTTGAAGTCCCGCATCCTTCTCGCTTGGTTGTGGCAACAATGCATTGATATTTATTTTATGGCTTTTTTTTTATATTTATATCTTTCACGGGCATTTAATATTTTTAAAGTCTATTTAATATATATTTTTTATTTTGTTAAGTTAATTCTTTTTCCCTTGATGTGAAAAGCAAGTTACTCAAGTTGTAATTAATGACATGTATTAATTTACCCTTTTGCTTGTTGGAAAAGCTTTCTTCGTAAGATTTGTTTTAATTATCTCTTAGTTGGCCTTTATGATGATATTAATTGTAATTAATGTACAAGTTGTAGCTATACATTCTTCTTGAGAATTCTATCCAGAGTCTTTTTGAACAATTTTGTATAATACTTTCGCACAAAAGAAGAATGAATGAATATATCTGGTTGAGAGCAAAAAAATATCTTTTTCAATTTTATGTGTAGCCGCAGTTGGTGTTTAATTTTTTTTGGGTTGTTCTTTTTCTATTTTTTTTTGTGTAAATATTTCCTCCTCTGCTCCTCCTTTTTAAATCCCTCATTTAGTATCAAAGCCAAAGGAATTGTTGTTTTTCTATTATGTTTGAAGTCATGGCCTCCACTTTTAGTGCATCATTGTCCAGTCTGTAAACTCCTATTTTTATAGGAAAGAATTATGAGTATTGGTCTTTAACTATGAAATCCTTGTTTCGGTTTCAAGACATTTTGGAAATTGTAGAGAATGGTTATGTGGAACCAAAAGACCAAGCAACATACAATGCACTCACACAAGCTGAGAAAGATGCCTTGAAAGAACATAGGAAGAAAGATGATAAAGCATTGTTCTATATCCACCAAGCAATGCATGAGAGCATACTCCCAAGAGTAGAAGCAACAAAGCAATCCAAGGAGGCATGGGATACACTTCAAATTCCTTACCAAGGTATGGACAAAGTAAGGACTGCTAAGTTACAACTTCTTAGAAGAGAGTTTGAAAATTTATCAATGGAAAAATCAAATTCGGTAGAATCCTTCTTTACTCATGTTGTTGGCCTAACTAATCAAATTAAATCACATGGAGAGGCCATATGTTGAGAAAGTTCTTATAAGCCTTCCTCCTAAATTTGATCCTCTAGTTGTGACTTTGGAGGAAACTAAAGATTTTAGTCAGTTTAGTGTTGATGAGCTTCATGCTTCTCTTATCAATCATGAATCTAGACTAAATAGGTCAAGCATGTCATTGGGAAATTATTTTTCATCTCAATCATCTATAAATCATGGAAGAGGACAAAAAAGATTCAGTTCTGGAGGTAGAGGGATAAATTCAACTAGAGGTGGGCGTAATCGTAATTCTACAAATAGTGTTGGTAGAGGTCAAAATCAGAATTTTACAGGTCAAAATCAAAATTTCAATCACCCAAGTGGCCAAAGAGTTGATAAATCACAAGTTCAATGTCATTATTGTAATAAGTTTGGACATTATGCAAATGAATGCAAGAAAAAATAGTATGATCAGCACAAGCAAGGTCAAAATTAGTAAAGTAACAATGCTCAAACAAGCACTATGTTAATTGCATACACTAAAATTGTTGAAGCAATTCCTACTAACTCTCCTGTTGAATGTAATATTTTCCAAGAAAGCCCAAGTGACATTTGGTACTTAGATTCTGGGTGTAGTAATCACATGACTGGTAATGTAGATTTGTTTTCTAGTTTAGATAAATCGGTCCAAATTGAAGTCACACTTGGCAATGACAACAAGGTCACAGTTTTAGGCAAAGGAACAATTGATATTCTAACCAAGAGTGGAAAAACATGCCTGATTTATACTATGTTGCTGGCCTAAAGCATAATTTAATGAGCATTGGTCAATTGGAACAAAAGAGATTTAGAGTGTATCTGGAAAATAATGAGTGTGTGATTTTGGATAAAATCCCAAGCAATCTGCTTATTGCTAGAGTGCAAATGACTAACAACCATATGTTTCCTTTGAGAATAAGGTCGGTTATGAAGGGAACAACAACCAATTTTTTCCATGAGATAAATAATGTAAATTTTGGAGCAGCATTTAAGGTAGAAAATACAAGCACAAAAACTGAAACAACATTTCAATCATTTGTATTAGATGAGTCTTGGTTGTGGCATTTCAGATTTGGACATTTGAATTTTGGAGGGCTGAAGCTATTACATGTGAAGAATATGGTGAAAGGCTTGCCATTAGTTGAAAAATCGAAAATAATTTGTGAAGGTTGCATCTTGGGCAAACAACATAGAGAGTCTTTCTCGATTGGCAAATCACATAGAGCAAGAGCACCACTTGATATTGTGTAATCAGATATTTGTGGACAAATGCAAACACCATCCACAGGAGGCTGCACTTATTTTCTTACTCTCATTGATGATTTCACACAAAAAACTTGGGTCTACTTTCTAAAACATAAATCTGATTCATTTCTTATTTTCAGAAGTTCAAGGCACTTGTGGAGAAGCAAAGTGGTCATTATATCAAGGCTTTAAGGACAAATAGAGATGGAGAATATGTATCTAATGACTTTATGAATTTTTGTAAATCACATGGCATACAAATTAAATTTACAGCTCGTTATACACCTCAGCAAAATGGTGTAGTGGAAAGGAAGAACCAAACCATTATGGAGATGACTCATAGTATGTTGGCAGCCAAACATCTACCTAATGAATATTGGGCTGATGTAGTGGCAATTTTTGTTTACATTATGAATAGGTGCCCAATGAAAAGTGTGAAAAATAAGATACCTCAAGAAGCTTGGACATGTATGAAGCATAGTGTTTCTCATCTTAAGGTATTTGGTTGTGTTGCATATGCACATATTCTTGATGAGTTGAGGAAGAAGTTAGATAATAAAGGAAAAAAATGCATATTTGTTGGCTATTCTTAAGATACAAAGGCATACAAGTTGTTTAATCCTATCACTAGGAAGGTTATAATCAACTGTGATGTTCAATTTGTGGAAAATAAAGTGTGGAATGGAAGTATAGAGAAGAGTGTAAATATTACAGCTTCTATTCCCCATGATGATATGGTAGATGAAGTAACTCCAACAACAATTACAGCTCCAACAAAAACTCCTTCCACAGGCTTGGGACAACACCACAAGTTGTAGCTTAGGCTTCACCTTCATTCACACCAAGAAGATCTTCAATGTTGTTGTCTACACCAATAGTACAACAGACTCCACAATCAGTCACAATAGTACCTACATCAGTTGGCATCCTTGCAGCAACTCCATCCAACACTCCAAGTAGTTCTACATCTTCGGATCCAACATTAGCAAGTATGCTACCATAAAAAACAAAGGAGTTTGAGTGAGTTTTATAATGATACATCAAATTCATTTTCAATTTTTTCTTTATTTTCTCATGTTGATGATCTATTAACATTTGAAGAAGCTATTGGTAATGATAAATGGGCACAAGCCATGATGAAGAAATGGAGTCCATTGAGAAAAAACAAACATGGGAGTTAGTTGATCTGACTAAAGGCAAAGATGCAATAAGTGTGAAATGGATTTAGAAGACTAAACAAGATGTTGATGGAAAAGTGCAAAAGCATAGAGCAAGGTTAGTTGCAAGGGGTTTTACTCAACAACCTGGAATAGATTTCAATGAAACATTTTCTCATGTTGCACAAATGGACATAATTAGAATAGTATTGGCTATTGTTGCTCATAATAAATGGATTGTATACCAAATGGATGTGAAATCAACATTTTAAAATGGATATCTAGATGAAGAAGTGTATTTGAAACAGCCAGAAGGCTATGAGATATCAGGTCATGAAAATAAAGTTTATAGGCTGAAAAAGGCACTTTATGGATTAAAGCAAGCTCCTAGAGCTTGGTACAACCATATTGATTCATATCTCATTCAAGATGGATTCCAAAGAAGCAACTGTGAGCCAAATTTGTATATTAAAGTAAATGAGCAAGATAGAATTTTAATTGTTTGCTTGTATGTAGATGATCTAATCTTTATCGGTGATCTCAACATAGATGTTTTCAAAACAACAATGAAGAGTGAATTTGAAATGACTGACTTGGGATTTATGAAGTACTTTTTGGGAATTGAAGTCCATCAATATAATGTTGGTATATTTATTTCTCAATCCAAATATGCAAATGAAAATTTGAAGAGATTCAATATGGTGAAATGCAAGGAAGCCCCGACACCAATCATGATGGGATTGACGTTAAGCAAAGAGGATGATGGACCATGTGTGGATCCTACATTGTTCAAAATATTGGTAGGAATTCTTATGTATTTGATAGTCACAAGGCCTGATATTATGTATGGTGTAAGCTTAATTTCAAGGTTTATGGAATCCCCAAAAGAGTCTCATTGGTAGGTTGGTAAAATAATATTGAGGTATGTGAGTGGTACAAAAGATTTTGGTATATTGTATTCCACTTCAGATGATTTCAAAATTGTTGGTTATACAAATAGAGATTGTGGGGGAAATATAGATGATAGGAAAAGAACATTTGGGTACGTTTTTCATCTTGGTACAGGTGTTGTTTCATAGTCTTCGCAGAAACATCCTATTGTAACTTTATCATCAGCTGAAGCTGAGTATGTGGCAGCTACTAGTGTAGTGTGTTAAGTTGTTTGGATGCGCAGGATGTTGAAAGATTTAGTGCTAGATCAGAAGGAAAACACTACAATATTTTTGATAACAATTCCGCGATTGATTTGTCTAAAAATAATGTTTTTCATAAGAGAACTAAGCATATAAATACCAAGTATCATTTAATTAAAGAGCTTGTCAACAATAAGGAGATTTGCTTAGAATTTTGTAAGTCTAAAGATCAGTTTTCAAATATTTTTACAAAACCTTTGGTGAAGGAGACATTTCAGTTTTTGTGAAGTTGTTTAGGAATTCTTGATCATGCAAATGTACTCAGTTGAAGTTAGATATAGTTTTTACTCATCCCCAGTAGTTGTAATTAATGGGGAGTGTTAGAAATCAGATGCACTTGATGAGTAATTCCAACTACTATTGCTCCTGATAGCTCTTAATGTTGCCTTTTCTACCCCCGACGGCTCCTGAAGGAGCCTCCTCTTTTTCCTGCAGTTTCTCTCGTCACTCATGTACAGTTAGGTAGTGTTTCCAAAGTCCCACATCCTTCTCACTTGGTCGTGGCGATAGTGCATTGATATTTATTTTATGGTAGTTTTTTTTTATGTTTATATCTTTCACGGGCATTTAATATTTTTGAAGTCTATTTAATATGTTTTTTGTATTTTGTGAAGTTAATGCTTTTTCCCTTGATGTGAAAAGCAAGTTACTCAAGTTGTAATTAATGACATTTATTATTTTACCCTTTTGCTTGTTGGAAAATATTTCTCTGTAAGACTTGTTTTAATTATCTCTTAGCTGGCCTTTACAATGATATTAATTTTAATTAATGTACAAGTTGTAGCTGTACATTCTTCTCGAGAATTCTGTCCAGAGTCTTTTTGAACAATTTTGTATAATACTTTCACACAAAAGAAGAATGAATGAATATATTTGGTTGAGAGCAAAAAAATATCTTTTTCAATTTTATGTGTAGCCGCAGTTGGTGTTTAATTTTTTTTGGGTTGTTCTTTTTCTATTTTTATTATGTGTAAATATTTCCTCCTCTGCTCCTTTTAAAATCCCTCAGGTTTCTTATTAAATCTTCCTTATCTATCAACATTTGAATTCCCTAATTCTTTCTCATCCAAGACTTGAACTCTCCCATAGGCATACCTTTCTCTTATTCCATTCTACATTCATTCAATATGCATTTTCTTGTATTCCATCGACTCACTTCCAAAATGAGTGATCTACCAAGTGTTCTTCACTATATTCAAATGTCCCACTCCTTTTTGTGTGGTCTCACAATTTCTTTCCAAATTTCCACGCTATCTCCTTTTAACCTTTTTTGCACCTTACAAATCAATGCAACCCTTTATTTCTATGTTTTGTGGCATTTTTTTGTCTCCTTATGCCAATCTCCACTTGGTCAATAGGCTTCTACGCTTTCATTTTCCCACTATACTACCGCCAACCTCCATTATCCACGCTAAGCCTTTAAATTCCATTGTTTGTGTGGTAACTTGGTGTTTCTTCCTATAATTTATTAAGCACGACTAGCGCGGCCTACCAAACTTTCTCCTTGTCTCAGCATATACCCCTACTATCTCTTTCAACGAACTTATTTCACTATTATCTCAACATTTTTCCTATTCCAAATACTATAATCTACAATTTAACCTTTGGGTTGGCATTAATGAAGGCTCTTTTTCTTACATTGTTAGATGCCACACCTTTCCTCCTTTAACCATTGCATTCCCCCATCTGTAGTCATACTAATTCTCAAATAAAGTCCCTTTGATGAGACAAGAATGTGATTTTTCACCTCCCAACTAGTTATTTAACTAACCAAGCATGATTCCTTTCAACTGCCATGCATTCTTCTGGTATTCCAAATGGTGTAGGAGCACCTTTACAAATTTTGGATTTTTTCTTATGTAGGTAGGGGTCTAGGTGAATCAAGACATTTTCATGTTTGTAATAAGGTCAAGATGACCATAATTTGATGTAAATAATGTTATTTACTAGTGTTAGGCATGTGGTGTCAATAATTGCAACTAATTTTTCAATTTTACAAAGTTGCTCAAAGTGCATTTTTGGTAGAAGTTGGAATGTGAACAGTCAAGACTTTTGAATTTCTATTGTGACCATTGGGTGAAGCTTATAACATGTTAAAAAGGCCTCTTAGATATTTGAGGTAGTTTGGTTGCTGGAGATTTTGAAGTGGCAATACAATTTTATTTTGTTTTTGGGTGTATTTACTACATTTTCTGCTAAATCTTGTGTATCCTGAATTTGTACAATTTTGTATAGTCAAAAATTGATGAGAAACTTGTGAAATTTGATAGAGAATTGAATAACCTTTTGTTTCAACCATTTTGGAGATAATTTCATTAAGTTTGGTGTGAGAAATCACTGATTTTCTATAGGTTGTTTGTATAGCTAGGCTTTTAAGGGTTTTGAAGTAAAAAATGAGTTTGTAGGCCATTCCACCATAGGTTTGCTCTGATTTTTCATGGAATGGGCCTAGTAGCTATGCGTTTTGAGATTCTTAGGTTAGCAGGATAGAGTGGAGTTGTTAGAGGTGTTTTTGCTTGAGCTCTGGCTTGTCAAGTTTAAGTGACAAGCATGAAATCATTGGTTTTTGTGTAGGACAACACAAAATTGAAGTAATTGGAAGAATCTAAAGGTGGATTCGGTAGTTTGGTGACTGGTAGGACATTTCCATGAAGAGTTTCAAGTTTTTGTGAAACAAAATCATAGACCTCCTTTGGGAAAAAGGCCTAATTAGGCCAAGGGGAAGCCTAGCAGGACATATTTGGATGTGTTGATCCAAAGAAACCCTAGGAGAGGGTTTGATATGTTGGAATAAAATTTAATGGGTCCCTGAATGTGTGAACATCAATTGGTGAAAATATCATCAAAGGAAGATATAGTTGAATAAGTGTGTCTATTGACCTACTAGCAAACAGGTGGGTCTACAAGGGAAAAAACCCTATTTAATGAATGAGACTTTGGAAACCGGTTGGAATCAATTGAATTGAGTCTAAAAACACCCTACCTTGCATCACCAAATTTTTTGATAAAAATCAGATTTTGCAAAGAAATGGACTACACCTTTTTTTTTCCACCATGACACCTGTTAGGACTAAAAAATTCTCCCATTTTCACTAGCCTCCAAATACTTTTCTCCTAGTCCCCACAGAAATTTGTGTCACATCAATGTTGTGATCAATACAAATCAATGATATTATTGTGATAAAATCCATTCCACGGTCCCATGAATATGGCCTCTTGCATACAAATATTCCCCTGATCATGACAAAGCAAATCACATAAGGCAATTGAGCTATGTGCTTTTGAGCTCTTTCTCAAGTTTTTTTTTTCATTGCCATTTGTTATTTCATCGTTCAACACCATTATCATTTCATGCCTAGACAAAATATAGTAGATTTTCTTCTCATATCATGGATAATTTCCCCTTATTAGAGAGATCATACACATATCTTCCCAATCAACACATCACAGATCCTTCATTTGAACGTTTCCTGCAAATTGGGAAGACATGAGCTAGGTCACAATGATGAAAGGGCCCAAAAGATAACAAAGCTACATAATCGGTAGGATAGAGCCTATTGTTCAACTAATGTAAGTTCATCGGCATAAGCAAAGCATTCAGAGAAAATTTTGAAGTCATACTGAGATCAAAAGTCACACTGACGGAAACCCCATCGGTGAGAGACACAGATACTCCTACCGATAAAACCAAAGGGTTGTTATGTTGGGGAGACATACATCATCGAATCGAATTCCTTGGATCTCATTGATCTCATAAGTCATGTCGATGGAGGGAGTATCAGGGAGAGTCTCATTGATTCAGCCGAATGGAAAAAGAAAATGAAAGAGACATATCAGGGAGACATATACGATCAAACTAAAACCATCAAGTCTCTCCGATGAGGAAATTCACAATGATGAAAGTGATTTCAAGGAAAGTCTCGCCGATCCTTCCCAGTTGATAAAGCGGTAAAAAGAAACACATCGGGGAGACTAATGCACATTGGCAAAGCATCTCATTCTCTTAGTGATGGGTTATGTCATGCCACTAGTAGTAAATAAACAACTTATACTTATTGGAAAGACCTTGGGCGATAACCAAAGAAAATTTTGAGCAAACCAGGCCTTCTATACATCAGTGGAACCTTCCAACTTTCTCCCTGAAGTGATATAAGCTGAAGAAAAATAGAAAGGGTTGTTGCACGGTGTCAGTAAAAGTGTTGTAGTCCTGCCGATCAAGAAAAAGGAAGTTCTAAAGGGATATTTCCAATTGAAGAGACATTCAGTTATGTCTTAGCGATCAATCAAAAGTGTATAAACAAAGATGGTACCAAATGAGAAAAACAATTCGGCCTGAGGTGAAATGGGTCTCATTGATGCAATATTTTGTGTCGCTCTAACAATTCGAATTTTGAGAATACCATTGCATTTAATTGCAGGGGCTGACATTAATGGTCACATGAATGAACTCCATATGAACATTCACAATCAATAGAAATTAAGAACAAAAGGAATTATCAGGAATCGCAACAAGCAAGCATAGAAGGCTGAACAAAATTCAAGGAGCACGGTGCGATCGACAATTCACAAGTAAGTCTGCAAACTCCTTTGCAATTAGCAAATTATAATTCAAATAATTGAAAATGGAAGGCCCTAGTTCTAGAAAGACCAAAGGTAGAAAGCAACGGGGTGAGAGTAGTTAGAGAAAAATAAAAAAATAATGGACTGAAATAGGCGATGATCCAAAATCAACAAAGAGGAAGTTCAACCAGGACCTCATTGATCAATTGCCCGAGTCATAGCTGAGGGCTAGGAGGTTCTCACAATTGAGGGTCGATATAGAAAAAATTGAGGACAAATGTAAACATATAGGATATGCTTGGACTTCTATTAGGGGATACAAGTTGTTTATGTTCCATTATCATCAAAGAAGTAGGTTCAAACTAGTATGTAATCCATGGAATCTTGATTTGGCGAAATTAGCCATCCCAAATGTATTTTTTAATGTGGAACTAATGAAAGTATTGGCTAAACATTACAACCCTGACTTGAAGGCTATTTGTGATTTACAAGGAAAACCATTTATATATGTGTCCAAGGCTGCAATTTCAGAGGTTTTTAACCTAAGTGGCCTATGTGATGAGCCAATTGTCTATGAAGAATTGGAAAGGGAATACTGGAGAATGGACACAACATACAAAGGGTGGCGATTTCCATTGCATGGACCCAAGAAATATGGGAACCTCATCCCACTTGGAGATGATGATGGGCCTCCCTTTCATGTTGATTTATTTGAACCTTACTTGAAGCAACATACCTATCAACATGTAAAGTATTAGGGACTGAGGCTCCTGAATTCATGTTGATTGGACCAATGGTGATTGTGTGAGATGTCCAATACCATAATGTCAGAACATTTGATTATGATTCTTACATTTCCAAGGGGATTGACTCAGGGTTGATGGCTATCAAAAATGAATTGCCCACACTATATTTCAAACATTATTCCATTCTTATGCACTTGATATTGTATTATGGTTAGGAGATAAGGATGTGGCATGAAGATTTAAAGGTTACACAATATGATAAGGAGGGCCAACCCTTGCCAATACAACTATGGACTACTATTTGGGACAATAGGTTCCTAAATTCTAAATATGTTCTTTTTGAGGAACATTTTGTGAAAACATTGTATAGATTTTTCAATCACCCTTGTGAGTATTCCTTAACTGATGAGATCAAAAGATTTATGAGGCCCAAATATTTTGGTGGACCCATGACTGTTGAGCATAATTGGGGGTGACTAGTATTGTTATATCGATGCTACCATGATCAAAGTATATAGTTTTGAGGATACACCCTTTCTCTTACCAAAAATAGTGCCAAATAGAATTGCATACTTGGAAATTGTTAGGCAGATGGACTACTCAAGTGTTATGAATCTAAGTGCCTATGAAAAAATAGTTTATTCCAAGTACTTTATGCTTTGGGGATTTTACTGTGCTATCAAAGGAGGGGTATGATTCAATTCTAGATAAACTATCATAATTAAATTTGAAAAGGGCTACACCTAGAAAAGGATTTGATCTGGAAGGATACATTGATGTTGCTAAAAAGAAAGTAAATTTGGGTGGATACATGAACATATACCTTACCCAAAAGATGATATAATTAGAAACATGGAGGAAAGGGAGGCCGAATTAGCCATCGATGAATATAATAGGAGAATTGAGCAACAACTTAAAGAGATAAAAGAGGCAGAAATTTTATCCTCTGGAAGTGATGAAGCCACTGCTGAAAAGGAACATCGAGGTAATAAAGACAAGATTTCTAAGACCAGAATTGAAAAATATCAACCCTCCAATAGAGAAGATGAAGTTGATGAAAAAATTGATGCAGATACCAAGCAGCTTGCATATAGATCTTTTGTTTCTAATAATGAATTTATAAAATCACCTGAATTCAAATCATTCCTATACAAACAGAAGGGAAAAAAAATAAGGGACTTTGTCATAAGTATCACACCTAGCAATGAGACTGAATTGTTGAATACTTTGAAGTTAGATGGGTGAAGCCACAATAGTGGTTTACAATTCTAGTGAGGAAGGAAAACTCACAAAAAATGACCCCATGCCAAAAAATGTGACTTTGGGGGTTCGTACGAACCTATGGGTTCACTGGAACCAGGGTTTGAGCAAACTCATTCCCTAGTTTCCCACCCAAAAACCAAATAAAAATAAATAATGTGAGGTGGTTCGCTCGAACCCCTAGGGGTTCGTATGAACCCCCCTTATCCCTCATTCTCCTCCTCAGACACAAAAAAAAACCTCTTTTTTTTTTTTTCACTTTGAAGCCCGGTTTGAACATGAAAATGGCGGAGACTTCACAAACCCAATTGGAATAAGGTATTCCTCGGAACGTTCTATCCAACAAATATAGTTTTGATATGTTTTGGTTTTATTATGTTTTTTTTTAATTTTATTAAATATAGATTTTTCACCGAAAGTGAAGGTCTTTGTTCTGCACATGTCAAAAAATAGCAGATTATAATTTATTTTTTGAAAAATATGAGTGCACTAGATATTGAAGTCCTTGATCCAACAAAAAAAAAGAATTTTGATATATACAAAAAAAGTTACGCATTATACAGCCGCGCTATATCTGAATTGTAATTGGATTGACTTTAAAACTTGATTAAAGAAAAAATATTCAATAAAAAACTATCTAGCAAAGTGGAAGCACTAGAGATCGAAGTTACAAATATAAATTCAAAATAATTAGAATTTTATCCTTCATGGATTTTTTTTTTTATGCATTATATGGTGTGCGTCACTTTTTAAAAATGCTATTTTCTGAAGAAAAAAAATAGTTTTCGTGGGAGATGGAAAAAGAAGTGCAATCTGATTCCAAAATTTTTGAAAAAAATATTTTTAGAATCTACAGACAAAATGTGATGATAATCTAGTTTGAATCATCTTCAAATTCCTCACATTTTAGCCACTATAGGTGCTCTAATGTGAATATTTAGTTAAAAATAATAATTTCAGTGTCTAGTTTGGCCAAAAATTGTAAACCACTATTGTGGGATCACCCAGATGTGGACAATGAGATGAGAAATATGACCCCAAAAAAAGGAAGAAAACTGTTGGAAGAATATATTGTAATGATCTTTCCTGATTTGGATTTAAATTCAGCTCTTGTCTTTGATATTTTCTTACATAATAATAGTGCTACTCACAAACTCGGCCTTGAAGGAGTCACATAAGTATTCACAAGATCTAAGTACAATCCTGATGAAAACTCTCTCATGATTTGGGCTCTATATCCTCCACACAAGAAGTCTATGATCATAGACACATAAAAGGAATTTGGACATGTGATGACATTGAAGGTGGGTGAAGTCAATCTTGTAGCTACAATTGACATTGGCATCAATGTGGCCAAGTTGTATAAAGCACAAATTCAAATGCTGATAAAACAGAGGGATATGTACAAGAATAGTAATGAAAGAGTACTGAGAGAAAATGAATTTCTAAAGGACACTAAGTTATTAACATAGGGGGAAAGCTCTCAATCAAAGGGAAAACAAGAATTTCTAAAGGACACTAAGTTATTAACATAGGGGGAAAGCTCTCAATCAAAGGGAAAACAAGAGGAAGCACACATGGCCAAGATAAGATATGAGGCACTCTCTAAAATTATATAGAAAAGGCACACTAACTTGATGATTTGGATGAAAAATTTATGGGGAACTCATTCTCAGAGTCATATTGTAGTTCAAGAGCATAAAAGGGTGAGCGACCAAATCCAAGAAAAGATCCAAGAAGCACAAAATAAAGATCCTCCTGATAGTAGAACTATAACAGTTGTTGAGGATATTCAGAGGAAACACAAAGAGTATCACAATAAGCTTCAAGTAGAAACAAAGGAACTCATTGATGTTGTGAAGAGGGAGTTCCTACACTATTCAAAGAAGGAGGAGATCGACAAGATAGAGATGGATGTATAGAGGAGTGCAGGTTGATATTGTAAAAAGCTTTGGAAGCAACCAAGAATAAGGAGTCACTGCGAGCACCTAGAGAAGATGGTAATCATGGAGATAGTTGTAAGGAACATTGTAGAAGATGTTGATACTCATGGAAGATATGATTACCTAGATCACATGACTAAAGTTCATTTATGGTTAACTAGAGCCTAATCTTTGTGTTTAGTTGTTGATAATCTCAAAAGACTTTTATGAAGAGGCATGTCCCCTTCATGATATTGATATTTATGTTGAAATCTTGATGATTGAAAGGGCATCACAACATTTTTAATTTTAGAATAGGCGAATAGGGATAGATAGATAGAAAAAATCATCCATAATGTTTACATCTCAAAAGACTATGTTGCAAGCATATTTTTGAGGAAATCAATGAAAGATCTCTGATTTCATGGCTTCATATTGGTATCAATTGTTTGTTGAAAATAATCAGTTATTTGGCTGTCTCCAACTTAATATTTCCTTGTTATTTAAATTGGTGTATCAAAGATACATTCAGTTTATCAAAACACATTTGTTGTTCTTGTGTGGTGTGATTAATTGGTTTCTTTAAAATAATTAAAACCCTTCTAGTCAATCACAGTAATATGGATATATTATTTGGATCTGTAAGAAGAGCCATATAATTAGGATTGTCATTCTATCTCTAATTTGGTATCATATGTTATTTCTATGTGGTTTATTTGATTGGTTATTTCAAGCAAATATTAAATCCTTTGATAAATCATAAGTAACTTGGTTGTGTCACTTGGATCCATAAGTAGAGTTTTTCAATTACCTTCCTACACGTTTATACAAGATACAAACTAATATAAGTGTTCCAAATAGTTTGAGTTACAACCAATACAAGTCATTCATTTTAGATCTTCATTTGACTCCATTTACCCAACAAAGCACCGGTCTTACTCATTCCATCATTTAATCAAATCTATTTTCAAAACCTTACATCTGTTAACTGAACATATTAAAATCCACCTTGATATTGCTTAGACAATTCATACCAAACTAGGATTACATCTATCCACTCCCAACTTCCATTGTGGATAGATTACTCAAGTAGGAAACACATAGTTTAAGTCTACTTAATTTGCATAGGTATACCCACCTAGGTTTGGAAAATTCTAAACAGAAGAAGGTTTAAAATATAACAATAGGCCTTGTTCGTTAGCCTTAAATGTACCAAGATCTTGGAAACCTCTTGAGGTTTTTTAACCAATGTTTTTGAGACCTAACAACACCTCAGAGTCAATTTGAATTGGAAACAAAAAGTACATCCTCCACATCAGAAAAAATATTTACAAAATACATAATAAGAAAATATGTGGTCTACACTAATCAACATGATTCATGCATCAATTGAAGATCAAGTTTTGTGATAAAAAAATTCCAAAAATTTGAAAACTTATGAATTCTTACAAAAGTGTGCAACTCAAAATTTTGAAGCTTACCACCAAGTCATTCGATCGCAAACTTCATAGTTTTTGAAATTTTAAAACTTCGTCAAGTCACCAACCGAAGTCAGAAAATAATCAAATCTCCAAAACTATCAACGACTTAACTTCAAAATTTTCACCATCAAATCTAGGATGGATTTTGAATACTACCTATAAGAATGCTTTTAATGAAACCTCACCAATCTCTTGATACAATTATTTTTTGGATGATGCAGGATTATGTGTTCGCCTGGATGCTCCTACATCAGACATTTTGGGTAAGAAATTTGTAAGCATGGGCTCACAAAGGTGGAGTTGAGTGATAGAATCACCCTTCAATATTGCGAACAATCTACAATGAACTCCATCACTGATAGCCTAACCTCCTCTACCAAATAATTTATCTTATCTCCATGCCTTCCTCATGACATGTCTCCATTATAACTCAACCCTTGTAACCTTCTTCACACTGTAATCTACCTTGGATCTATATCCTTGATCCTCAAGAAGATCCCACTTTGTGTGTTGTAATTTTCCACTTCCACAACAACTTTCCTTGTGCTTTCCAGCTCTCAATTTCTCAGGACTTCACACACTTGCAATGATATTTTTGAGTTCTTCAATCACACTTCCTCTATCCATACTTTTTTTCATAAGCTTCCTCACATTCGGTGATCTGGTTATGCACCCAAAACCTCTTCTCATTTCCCTCTCCACTCACGAGTCCTGGTGTGAACTGCCTCATGGTTGGTGGTCTATTCACATGCTTAGAACCTCTGGCTCTGATAACATTTGATGAAGATGAGACTCACACAATACCCTCTTTCAATGTTCTCAATCCAAAATCCTCAAAATTATAGACTACAAAAGACTCCATAATTAAAGACATTAAATCGACAAGTCCATTTTTTTATTTCAATAGATCTCACAACAATTTATTCAATTCAAGTTTCATGAAATTTACATTACAATTATCAGGAAACTCCATTGCCCTCAAACTCTTCAACTTACCCTCATGTTGGTCTGATTTCCATCTTCGAGAAAACCTTTGATACATTAAAACTACTATGCCATCACTTTTGGATTTGATTTTGCTCAACTTGTACTCTGCTGGTTTCCACTCTCTCTCGGGTTTCTTATTAAATCTGTCTTGTTTATCCACATTTGAATTCCCTATTTCTTTCTCATACAAGATTCAAACTCTCCCATAGGCACACCTTTCTCTTATTTCATTTTGTGTTCATTCAATTTGTATTTTATTCTGTTCTATTGACTCACTCTTCCAAAAATATTGATGTTCCAAGTGTTCTTCATTATACCCAAACATTCCACTCCTTGTGTGGTCTCACAGTTGATTTCCATATTTCCATGCTATCTCCTTTTAACCTTTTATGCACCTTTCAAATCAATGTAGCCCCTTATTTCCATGTGTTGAGGCATTTTTTGTCTTCTCATGCCAATCTCCACTTGGTTGACAATCTTCTACACTTTTGCTTTCCCACTATACTACCACTAACCTCCATTATCCACACCAAGCCTTCTAATTCCTTTATCTATGTAGTAACTTGGTGTTTCTTCCTATAATTTCTTTAGCACCACTGGCACACCCTGCCAAAATTTATCCTTGTCTTGGAACATACCCTTTCTATCTCTTTCAATCCTTCTTCCACTATTATCTCAATTATTTTCCTATTACAAATACTATAATTTGCAATTTAACCTCCGAGATGGCATCGATGAAGGCTCTTTTTCTTACATTGATAGATGCCATGCCTTTCCTCCTTCAACCACCACATCCCCCCATCGATGGTCATGATAATTCTTAGATAAAGTCCCTTTGATGAGAAGGGAAGGTGAGGTGTCACCTCCCAACTAGTTATTTAATCGACCAAGAATGATTCCTTTTAACTAGCATGTGTTCTTTTGGTATTCCAAAACATTTGATAAAAATCAAAATTTGCAAAGAAATGGACCACACCTTTTTTTTCCACCATGGAACCTCAAATTCAATTTGAATTGGAAATCAAAACTACATCCTCCACATCAGACAACATATTCACAAAATACAAAAGAAGAAAATGTGTGGGCTACACTAATCAACATGATTCATCCATCAACTGAAAATTGATTTTTTTGATAACTTTTTCCTAAGAGTTCAAAAAATTATGAAAACTTATAGAAGTGTGTAACTTAGAATTTTGAAGCTTCTCACCAAGTCATTCAATCCTAAAATTCATGGTTTGTGAAATTTTAAAACTTCATCAAGTCACTAGCCGAAGTCAGAAAACAATCAAATCTCCAAAACTGTCAATGGTTTAACTTCAAAATTTTTTCCATCAAATCCAAGATGGAGTCTGAATTCTTCCTATAAGAATGTTTTTCATGAAATCTCACCAATCTCCCAAAGCAATTATCTTTTTGATGTTGTAGGATTGTGTGTTCGCTCAGATTCTCCTACATCATGTTCAAATTGTAAATCACTTGCAAGAAAAAATTTAATAATTAAATATATGTGAGATAATTATTCTCATGGTAAGTCTAGAGCAAAATAGTTCTATTAATTTAAAAAGGAGGGGATTAAATAAATAAATAAATTTTAATGGGGAATTAAGTAAGAGACCATTCTATGGACATGATTAAACATTGTAACTTCAATGAATTAATTTAATATTATTTATATTTAATTTGGCATATGATTATGGAATGAACCGAATTGCACTATTCAAGCATAAACTAAAGAGTCATAGATTAGCAATATATTGTTCCTCCCTAGATTTAGAGATGGTCAAATTCCTAAATAATTAATGTTAAAATAAACCAATTAAAGGTGAACATAGATTTAAGTATTTATTCCCTAGTGAATCTAATAGGTAACATGATCTTAGATTTATTATTCTCTCAGCAATGGAAAATGAATAACCCTAGAAATTAATTGTGTTCAATTTAGTTTCCTCTCTATTAAAAGGGTTATAAATTTAACCCTTAGTAAACTTAATTTAGTAAAATTAGGAGGCCTAATGATGCTATCTTATTCCACGAAATGAGGAGAGTTGGTATCTAGTAACTTGGTATAGATGAATAAACAAATTCATACCTTAAATTATGCCTAACTAGTGTTGATTAAAAGTAGTTAATGATTTGAGCATGAAGGGGACTAAATGACCCATTACATAACATGGATTCAATTCTTTAGTTATCTTACCCTAACGAGATAAGGTTTAATCTCTTGGTAAGCATAATTTAACAAGATATTAAATTTATAATAATGCTTGATCTCCTCGAAAAGAAAAGAAAATATACAATTATTATACGTAAGTTTAAACAACTAGATCAAGATGTACTCAAAGGATGTTTGACCCTTATTTAACCCAATTGAACCTAAATTTTTGATAAGCGAATGATTGGTTGACCTTTATTTTAGAATTTAGTCTTACAACACTTACATTAACCAAAAAAAGACTCATATTAACCTAGTTGACACTGGGAGAAGACAATATGTTGAGTTTGCAAGTAAGACCTAGTAGAGGTCATTTAGCCAAATCTTTAACTTCCACACTTGAGTTAAGAGGTGACCACACAATGGTGTACAATGTGTATCTTAGATATATCCTACACCTTAAACACTTAGTGAGATAAATGCTTAAATTAATTTTTCAAAAAAATTATTGGGTTTTCTTGGCATAAAGTTTTCGGCATAAAACTACCCAAACTAATTGTATTCTACAAGATAATAATAATTTAAATAGGGGATTATAAAAGTGAGAGTCAATTGTCTTGATGCCACCCGATTCCACCAAGGATTCCCCTATTTGATTTAATTTTTGTTGATCATTTTTCTTTCTTGGTTTGGATCCATTATCCAAACTCCCCTTCTTAATATTCTTTTGTTGAAGGCCTAGTAGGAGAGCAAATTTCCTTTTCCCATTGTCCTTAACCCTAACTTCTTGCAAATTATTTGTTGTGATCCTTGCATCCAATAATTATGAGTGGACCAAATTTGAAGGAATACGATCCTCCTCAATTGCACGTGATTCCAAAACATCCTGAATACCTTCCACATTTCCAATCTAACTAGAAGTATGAATTGATTCCTCTAAAATAGGAATTTGCATTTCAAGAGTAGGAATTGACAAAGAGGGCATGTAATTTTTACCTAACATCATAAAAAGAGGAGGGATATCCTAGTTGGCTCTAATATTTTCCTCAAAATCCTCTTCATCAAAGCTATCAAGTGCATCAAATTTATTACTAAAATATCCTTTGAGAAAACCTATAGTTTGGCAGATGGCTGACTTTGTCTTTGAATGAGATTTGATAGGTATGAAACCCTTAGAATCAAGCATCTCTGATTGAATCGAGGCCTTCCCTTTAGAATTTAGATTATTTTCATGCATCACATGAGTGATGTTGGAAATATTTAGGCACATTTTTGTGCAATCTCTTTGTAAATGACCATACTCATGGAAAAATTGATAGTAAAAGGGGAGAGCCTCATAGTCAATTTTTTGGATCCAATTCATGTTGCCTAGTTTTATCTCCAAGGAATCATGAAGAGGATTCTTTAGATTAATCTCCACACAAAGATGAGAAAATGTGGAAATTTTCTTATTAACGGTTTGACGAGAAGGACCTAATGGCTTCACAATGATTGACCCTATAGATTGCAAAATATCATTGTATACACTCAAATTCGGTCTAGAGTATTAATTAAATACAAGTTATTTAATTAATGATCTTTAATCCTTCTACTTATAAATAAATTGGAAAATTTATTTATATAGTTCATTTTCTCCAATTCTTTCTATTCTAAATCACTTTCTTCATATCTTAATTAAATGAACAAATTAAATTAGTTTGTTTTATTTAATTAACTTCCTTTCATTAAATTTGAATTTAAGCATTTTTCTACTAACTTCTTTCCACCTTCCACCTCATCATGTGTCTCAAGAAATTAAATATTTCTAATATTTAATTTGGCATTTATCATCAACAAATTTTAACTAATTTGGGACACTTGGCCTTCATCTTCATTTGATTCCTCTCCACACTTGGTAGTTTATTCTTATGCAAGGAACACACTTCCCCTTTTCTCTCTAACCTCTTCATCTTCAACGGTCCATCTCTCTAGATCGAATCCAGATCATTGATTCCTACCACCTAGGCTCATGCCTTGTAAAATCTATAAATAGGCCCTCATTTACAACAAAAAGGATCCTTGAGAATTTGTAGCAATTACATTCTGCAAAATTCTAATTAGCATTGTCATTTAAGTGAGCATTCTAGTGAGCATCTTAGTATTAGGATTTAGCATTAAGTAGTTTAATCATGGCATTTTCATTAGAAGCATCTTAATTACATCATCTTTATCATATCATTTTCATACAACAATATCATAGAAACATTATTATCTTCACATCTCATCTACAACTAGTTTGATTATCATATAATGTAGGAAACATCTCTTGCATTTCTAGCATCTCATTCTTCAGGTTGTCATTTGGAAAGTCATGTTCACAAAAAATCTGAGAGAAAAAATGACTTAAAGAATCCTTGGAGATAGAGGAGAATGGGATGACATTGAGGAATTATTGTCTTAGTTTGATTATTATTAGAATTCCTTGATATATTGTTTCATTGGTGTGTGGTATAGTTTACTTTGTTTACTCATGTTATTTACATACACACATAAATTGGTGCCCACCATGGGGCCTAGCCCCATTTTCAACATTTTTCTGACAAGTTTCATCAACAGGTTCATTCGTGAATTCTAATGTAGCACATCTGCAGTCTATTTCAGCGCATTAGTGGTGACTTTCGACACATCCAAGCTCTGTTATAGCGCATATGTAGCCCAAACCAGTGCATTTACCTTTTTTTTTATGTGCATACACATGATCTAATTTCCCTTTTCTATTTTCCAAAATAGAGCATTGAATGTGTTTTATAGCGCATATACTAAATATTTTAGCGCATATGCTCTTTGTTTTAGCGCATACACCTTTATTTGCATAAATTTAAAAATTCTGGGGGACCGATCTGTATCTTTATGTTTTGCAGGTGCTCTATACACTGTCAAAGACATATCTTAAACTACTGACGATGTTTGCAGGGGTTGGATTTATTTTCCTTTGATTAAATTAGGCATCTAGTTTAATTACAAGGTCAATGAACACCATGTATGTTGTGTTTGTAAAGTGATAGGCCTATGCTCTCCCCTTTACAGGGTGACCAGAATTCATGACTCACTCTTTCATTTTATTGCAATAGCACCTTTAGCATGCCTATTATAGTGGGAAAAAGTAATCACCCTACGAGAACGACCTAAGTGGGAACAACTAAAGCCAAGCATTCCAACCCACTATAATCAAACATGAATCATGGTGAAAATCTCATTGAATGATAGTGTGCATTGATGGCCATCCCCAAAGCCTTTGTTCTAAAGGTTGGGAGTCCTCCTGAGGGAGTTTATCATTTTTCGCATCGAACATAAACCCTTACTAAGAACTTTAAGTGTATTAGCCAAGCTGTCAGTTTTCAAACATCATAATTTTCACAGTGCAAGAGGAGGGAAGAATTTGCCCCCAAGATACTCACCTTATAACTACCAGGGATTTCTAGCCAAAAGTGGAGGATTCGACTTTGGTATAGACCCGAAAAGGGAAAAAACATGGGCACCCTCTAGGGCGTGACATGGCTATGTGAGCTGATGTAGTTCTAAGATGTGGGTTGTGATGTTATTAATGACCCTTGACATTAGAAGAGTCTGAATGATATGTTTTCTATTGTTTAATACCAGTGGAAATCAAAGGGATCAGAACAGTTGCTAGAACATACACTTAATGTTTAGATCATAGGGTGAAACAACTATTTTACAAATTTCTTCTGTGTTTGCAAATCATTATTCATAATATCATCCATCAGAACACTCAATTCACTGACTCAAAAATAGAAAACCAGGAAAACTTTCAAAACAGTGACATTTCTAGTTTAGCGCATAACCTTCCTGTTCTGGCACATTTACCGAATCTTTTAGCGCATCAGCTTTCTATTCTAGCGCATCCAACTGAAAAAATAACACATATAGGGTATGTTCTGGTGCATTTACCCCATTTTTTAGTGCATAAGCTTTTTGTTCTAGCGCATTCCCCTAATATTCAAATAGAGAGTGAAACTGATATTCCAGCACATCTAGGGTATGTTTTGGCATATTTACCCCATTTTTTAGTGCATATATAGCCTATTTTAGCACATTCACCTAATATTCAAACAACGAGTAAAATTGAACTTCTATCCAACAATTGGAATCATATTTAGGGACCCTTTTAAGAGCATAGATCATTTCTCATCACAACATTGGTTTAAACTTGAAGAAATTGGCTTTTGCAAGTGCAATCCCTTTAGCTAAACTTAGATCAAACATCTTAAAGTGCCCAATCATTAATCTCATCTTTGTTTGTCAGCTGAGTTTCATCATTAGGATTTATCATCCTTCATCATGAAACAAAACATTGTCCATCAAATTTAATTTAGTCTCATCAATAAGATATGTCTTTCTATTTGACTTAGGTATCTCTTTGGCACTCCAAAAACAAAGATCAAAGTATAGCGAAACTCTAACACTTCTATGCCCATTTTAACAAGAGCTCAAAAGAAAAAAATCAGAGAAAAAGAAATAGAAACCCAAACCATCATGAAAGAAGGGTAAGAAAACCCTTTTCAAAAATCTCACCAACCTGACACAAATGAGATAATTGATGAGGAAATCCAATAAGCTCAAAAAGACCCTAAAGAAAGGGATGGAGAGAAATACTTTCTGATGCTGGCAAACCAAGGTGTAAAACTACCCAAGGATTTTGATATCAACCAATTGAAAGAAGCTCCCAAGAAAACAAAAGCTGACTCACGAACCACATATCCATTGAATGCTTTAACTCAACAAATACAAGTTCTTCAACAAAAATTCCAAAACATGCAAACAAGAACAATAAAGAGATATCTACTGCAAGATATTTGTCCTTACCCCTTTGAAAAAAATGTGAACATGATACCTTTTCCACCAAATTGTGAATTTCCAAGATATGAGAAATAAAATGGAAAAACTGATCCTCAAGATCATGTAATAGAATTCTACATTATTAGTTTGAAATTTGCACATGAAGAAACCTATCCAATGATATCATTTCCAAGAAGTTTGGGTGGTCAATACATGGAATGGTTTTCAAAACTCCCACCAGGTATTAGATCATTTGAGGAGCTGGTAAAAAAATTTATCTCTCAATATTCATACAACATTCAACATGAAATAACCATGAAAGATATTTGCAATACAAAATAGAAAAATGGTGAACCATTCCTTACATTCTTGCAAAGATGGAGACAAATATTTGCTAGATATGCTCGTCCTATACCCGAGAAAGAAAAGATGGAAATATTTATTGATAATCTGAACAATGAGATGAGTTATAGACTCCAATTGCAGTGTCCACCTAGTTTTGAAAATATGATTGAAAATGGACTTAAAATTGAGGAAGCCTTGTTTAAAAGGGGAGTATTGAAAATCTATAATGAAGGAGAAAACTCTACTAACCATCATAACAACAATGACAAATCCAAATTTTGGACAAAAAATAAGAATGTTGGTAATGATTGTTTAGCTGACACACATAACACAAAAGCATTCTTTAATTTATCAGGTGTTGCACCCAAAAATGATAAAAAAATAATGAATCTAAACCAACTCCACCACCACATCATGAAAAATTCACACCTTTGGGGTAGTCACTTGAATCAACATTGAAAGAAATTCTTGCACACAAAATCATAACATTATTGGATACACGAGACTTTGAACCAAGCGTCAAACCATCATGGTGGAACGATACATATTACTATGATTTTCATAGAAGCAAAGGTCAAAAAATAAATTATTGTATGCAATTGGAACATTTGGTGCAAGACTTGATAGATAGAAAAGAAATATCGATAGAAGAACATAAAACAAATGATGATCATGGAGCATTTAAAATCCTCTACCCAACTATGACAATGGAGAACCTTCTTCAACAAAAAACAAAGGGAAGAATGTGAATTATGTCTATGATACTACCATCCTTCACATTTTTGTAGTTGACAATCAAATCAATGTCATCAAAATCAATGATAAACAAGACAATCACATTTTTGTAGTTGATAATCAGATCAATATCATCAAAATAAAGGATAAACAAGAGAACCTACCTATCAACATGACCACAAGAGGGCAGTCCAAGTTCATATTGAAAGGAAATACATCTAACACACCTACAACTTCTTAAAATCGATACAATATAGTGGATTGATTTGGAAGTTTGTCAATTCCGAGCCATGGTGGGACAATTGACTGCACCCCATTTTTTATCATTTTCCAAAAATGATGATGCATTCCTCACTCATCGACACAAAAATCCACTCCATATTGAAGTTCTAGTCCATAAATATCAGGTCAATTTTAATAGATAGAGGAGCTAGTCTAAATATATGTAATTTAAAGCTTATCTATGCATTGGGACTTTCAAAAAATGCAATAGATTCCAAAAGAAAGATCACCATAACATCTTATAGCAATGAAAAAAATCCTCTCAAGGACTGATAGTATTGCCAATTCAAGTGGGACCAGTTCAAAAAGATATAATCTGCCAAGTTTTAGAAAAGGACTTGACATACAACATACTCTTGGGTTGACCTTGGATCCATGAAATGCAAATAGTGCCATCAACATACCATCAATGCTTAAAATTCTCTTACAATGGACAAGAGATCACAATTTCAGTAGATTCTAATAATCCATAATACTACAACACTCTCAAGATAGTATAAGATGTATTTGTACCACACAAAAAAGAATCTCTCACTTCTACTTCCTCAAGCAATGAAAGCCAACTCAATTCCCTGTCAAAATAGTTTGAGAAAAAGGTTCAGCTAAAAGATAAAGGCATGGGTGAGTATTCTTTTGAGCAGTCGTTATGTCTCTGATAGCTACTACCTT
Source organism: Sequoiadendron giganteum (assembly GCA_007115665.2). NCBI lineage: Eukaryota > Viridiplantae > Streptophyta > Pinopsida > Cupressales > Cupressaceae > Sequoiadendron > Sequoiadendron giganteum. Next base: position 118,993,763 of record CM021104.1, on the reverse strand, counting down.
CTACAAAATCATATGGACAACCATCAACATCTAAACAACAATCTTTGCAACCCATCATTGTCTTTGATTGTAAATTTGTAAAAGTGGGTACTCTAGCTGATGCATCTAAGGATAAAGACATTCTAAATTGGATTTACAAAGATGAAGAAGAATCCCAAGCAATGAATTCCAATGTATCAATAGAGCAATATAAAAAAGGGTCCAAAATCTTAGAAGAGATGCGATATGAAGGAAAAGGTCCTATTGGCAAATGAAAAGAAGGTATTGTGGAACTGATCCAACCTATCATACTCAATGAAAAAGACAAGATAAGATTGGGATACAAATAAGAGACAAAAGAAGAAGCCACTCAGAAATTTTTTGAACGAATCCTCCAGCTACAAGCTAGCTCTAAAATAGACTCAAATGAATATGAATGGGATTCACTATCTGAAGAATCTTGTCAAGACAAGGAAATCGATGTTATAAAGAGGTATGCACCCATACGTATGGACGGACAAATTTTAGGGTCTAGACTATTTGAATTTGGATCACTACATATCGATGGCTCTAGTGAGGACAATCAAATATCAAGCGAGATAGATGCTTTAGAGGAGAGTAACATTATAGAACTTGGTGTTTCTAGTAGACATCTTGAAGAAGTTACCATCATGACCCTCACCATCCTAGATCTTGACCAATCCAATGATTCCTTGCCTTTGATACATCCTGAACTCATTGACTAGGAACAAAGCGAGCCACTTGATATCCCTATCTTTTCAGATGATAATGCCATTGTCAATTTCCTTTGTTTTGAAAATCCAAAAAAAAGTTTCACCAATGCATTTCATAACAAAGCTTTGAACTAGGGGAGAGCCAAACCTCTTAGCTGCAAAATAAAGAATACAAAAAATTAATCTAATGGTGAAAACCATGCAATGGTAGTATTAGATCATGAAAAAGTAACAAGAAAGAGCGTATCCAACAGTGAAAACCTCTCTGAGGCACTGAAGGATGGGATATTTGACACTCTTCCTGAGCATTATCATGAAAGATCTTCAATATTGGTTGAGCCTACACAATCCATAAAAATCGGTACTCCAAAAATACCAAAGATCATACACCTAGCAACATTAATGATAGAGCAAGAAAAGCCAAATTTCACCAAATTCTTTGAAGAAAGAAAAATATTTTTTTCTTGGTCTTATGATGACATGCTAGGAATAGATCCAGATTTAATAATGCATCATTTATCCATAGTACCACGAGTGAAGACAGTAAAGAAAAATTTGAGAAAAAAACATCCACACATCGCCCTACTAATGAAAGAAAAAATAAAGAAATTATTAGATGTGGGGTTCATCCAACCAATTGACTATGTAGAATGGATTTCAAACATTGTACCAGTCTCCAAACTTGACAATAGCATCAGAATATGCATAGATTTCAAGGATCTTAACAAGGCTTGTCCAAAGGATGATTTTCCTTTGCCCAAAATAGACAACATTATAGACTTAATAGTAGGACATGCTATGCTATCACTCATGGATGGTTTTTAAGGCTATAATCAGATCAAGATTGCACCAGAAGATCAAGAAAAAATAGCTTTCACATGCCCATGGGGTACATTTTGTTGGAATGCCATGTCTTTTGGATTAAAGAATGCAGGAGCCACCTATCAACACACAATGACAATAATATTTCATGACATGATGCACACATTCATGGAGGACTATGTGGATGACCTATTAGAAAAATCATTCACCAAGGAAGGACATCTATAAATCTTGGATAAACTCTTTAACCGATTGGAAAAGTTCAATGTGAAATTAAATCCAAAGAAGTGTGTATTCAGAGTAAAAACAAAACTCTTAGGAGACATAATCTCAACCAAAGGAATCAAAGTAGATCCAACTAAAGTCAAAGAAATCATGAAAATTTCACCTCCTAATAACATTAGCCAACTAAGATATCTACAAGGAAGATTCCAATCAATCAAAAGATTCATCGCACAACTAGCATAAAAGTCTCATCCTTTTACTCATTTGCTACATAATAATGTTTCTTTCTGATGGGATGAAATTTTGAAGCTGCCTTTAATCAATTGAAACAATATCTGATGAATCCACCTATATTGGTATCACCAATAGAGGGAAAACCACTTCTACTCTACATAGAAACTACTGAGGTATCTTTGGGAGCTTTGCTAGCACAAGAAGACTCTACAGGAAAAGAAAAGGCCATCTACTACATTAGTAGAACATTGAGTGGCTATGAACTTAACTATACATTCATTGAAAAATATTGTTTGGATATGGTGTTTTCTACTCAACAATTGTGACACTACATGTTAACACATACCATCAAACTCATAGCTAGGATAGATCCATTAAAATATCTACTCAGAAAATCTGCTCTAACAGGAAGATTAGCAAAGTGGGTGATGACATTGAGTGAATTTGACATTCAATATGTAGATAAAAGAGAAATCAAGGGCTAAGCAATAGCAGATCAGTTAGTTGAATCACTGTTGCAAGATGAGCATCCTATGCACATTAAATTCCCATATGCAGATGTCCTCACAATGACGACACAACATTGGATATTATACTTTGATGGGTCTTACACTCAACATGGATCAAGTGTTGGAGTCCTATTTGTTACTCCTCAAGGACACACTATCCCAAAGTCATAAAATTTGATGTTCCCTTGCACAAACAACATGGCTAAATATGAATCATTAATCATTGGTATCAAGGTAGAAGTGGAATGGAAAACCACAAAATTACAAGTTTATGGAGACTTCCAATTAGTCATTAATCAGGTTAATGATGACTATCAAACAAAGGATGACAAGTTGATGCCATACAAGAGAATGATAGATGAATTCAAGAAATACTTTGTTGAGATCAAGTTTGAAAAAATTACAAGATTAGACAACAAAGGTACATATACCATGGCAACCATTGCTTCTCTTTTACAAATACCAAAAAAATGAAGTCGTTATGAATTAATGGTGGAACAATTGTTTACTCCCACATATGACAATAGTGAATCCCATGTTCTGTGCCATCTAGTTGATGTTGATTCTTTAATCTATGGGAAGATTTATACCTATTTGAGAGATAATAACCCTCCACTTGATTTATCCCAGAACCAAAAATGCAACTTTATCTGTCAAGCAGCTCGACACACCCTAGTAGTTGATACACTTTATTGATGAGGTCTTGATGGTACTCTCCTCTGATGTCTTGAACATGATGAATCTGAACTACCTTACAAGAAGTTCATGAAGGTATTTGTGGCACTCATTCAAGTGGTATTACTTTAGCTAAGAAACTCCTATGCTTGGGATATTATTGGTCGAACATGGAGAAAGAATCTTTTCAAATTGTTAAGAAGTGCAAGAAGTGTCGAGTCCATGGAAATCTCATACATGCACCGACGCAGGAGCTACAACCATTCACATCAACCTAGCCTTTCTGTCAATGGGGACTTGATCTTATGGGTAAGATTCATTCATATTACTCTAATGGACATAAATTTATAATAACAACCACTGAGTATTTCACAAAGTGGATTGAAGTTGTCCCATTAACCACAATAATTGGTAAACAAATTGCCTCCTTCATCTTAGATGAGCGCTGTCAGCATGTCGTTGATCATTTGAAATTTTATCAACAAAGAATGTCAAGGAGCTATAACCACAAGGTAAGACCAAGAACATTTCATGTTGGCGACTTGGTACTAAAAGAGAATCCTCACAATCAACAAGATCGAGAAAAGAAGCCTGGAAAACTTGAACCTAATTGGCTAGGTCCTTTTGTCATTGTATCAGTATATGGATCTGGAGCATATCAGATATCTACACTTGAAGGGGACCTATTTGAAGAACCTATCAACAACATTCATCTCAAGAAGTTTTATACATAACTCATCTAGTGCATGGTTTTAAAAAGTAGAAAAATCCAAAAAAAAGAAGCAAAAAACCAAAAAACCAAAAAACCAAAACACCAAAAAACCAAAAAACCAAAAAACCAAAATATACAAAACCAAAAATACAAAATCAAAAAAGCAAAAAATAAAAAATACAAAAAAATTCAAAAACGGAAAAATCTAAAAAAAATTGCAAGAAAGAGAAAAAGTCAAAAAAATCATAAAATCAGAAAAAGTGCAATAAAAACAAGTAGTGAAAACCTGGCAACATGCACTATTTGTGATAGATTATCTTTTCTATCTATTGTAGTGTGTGTCGGCCGCCCATTTTTCGCCACCATTATGCCTGCCCATCATAGAGCCTCATGTACATATCTGGGCGTCGCAGTCGTGTCTCATCTTGGCTTAGCGATCATTATGTGTATCCATAATAATTGGTTTGTTTCTCATTGGGGGAAAAATCCTGAACTCACTAGGGCCAATCTACTTTGAGCTTAAAACAACAGTTAGACAACATAATAACCATAATGATCACAATGAAACTCAACATTGAACATCAATCACAATTTTCACAAAAATCAACCATCCAAATCAACAACAAGCATGATCAAACAAATCTCACCGGATGATATTCTTTTGAATAATGGTTTAATCACTTTAGCATAAATGTTCAACTATTGTATCTTGATTTTTGTTATCATTTCTCTAGAGAAACTCAAGGATGTCATGGACTAGAGAAGCTAGGATGGAGTATGATATTTTTTCTTTGTCTGATGTCTATGAGTTGATAATTACTACTATGTAAATTTGTCACGGGACATGATCTACAAAGTATCATCGATGACATTTTGGATTTGCATAGGAAAAGTCTTAACTCTTGTTTGTTTTATGCAAGCAATACTTAGGTCATCTCAGTTCAATTATGCCTAGATGCTTGTGTTACCTTGCACTATCAAAAATCTATGGAAGTTGTACTCAAGTCATCATGGTCTAATTCTACCATCGATGTTTGTACTAACTTTCAACATATCAAAAGTTCAATGATGGCAACAAGACAACAAATCGGATGACATGATAACAACATTGCATAATTAGATTTTCATGGTTAAGATATATTGCATTCATATTAGTTTTTGCATGTGCATTTTTTATTTTCCAAGGTTGGAAAATTTCAAAATAATTTTATCTCTCTCATTAAAGGATTGAGTACATTTGACATGAACAAAACAAAATATCATTCACATTTAGTTGCATAATCATTATCATATCATACATACATTATAAATTATTTCCATAATCCATCCATCCATGCATTAGATCATATATTTGCATTAGAAAAATACAAAAATAAAGTGCATCACATCTTATATGCATATCATAAAGCATCATCCATAAATCCATATAACATCATCATTTCATCATTGCACTCATACACAACCATGGCATAATCATATAAACATCACATAGCATATAGAACGGAAATCAAATGCATTGATCATAAGCATCCATCATAAAAGTATGTAGACAACATATAGATCAATAGTGTCCATTGCATCTCATATAATCTCAAAATAACCAATGTCAAGTATACAATGATATTACAAAATGTAGATATATATATCAAAAAAATGGTAGGAAATCATAAAGTCCCCAATTGAAATAAGTGAATACATCAAGTATCAATACATCAAGCTATGTGTTTCTCCCCTAGACATTATAGGCCTCATTGTGTCTGCTGCTACACCACCAGATGGACCTATATTTGGATCTCTACATGTTGGATCTCTAGGAGGTGGCCCAATCACACCCCTGCTCATCGTCTATGACTAACTTTGACCTGACCTAGCATTGAGAGACTGATCATAGCTAGGGACACACCGCTTTGCAGGAACTAACTGATAATAATGTGATCTATAGTACTCTACCTCTTGAGCTGAATAATGAACCTCTCTAATCATATCCCCTTCTGTAGTCCCCTCAGAAACTCTTTGCATTCTCTTGACTAAGGCCTCTACATGCTCACACCTTTATCTCGCGGTATCTCTCTTTGTTGTCAGAGAGGCAATTTGATTGTGTGCCTGTGCTAACTATCCTTGTAAACTCTCCACCTGTAACTGTAATGCATTAGCATCAATCTGTGCCTGTTGCTGATGGGAAGGCACACAAATCTAAATCTAGGATGGTCTTATTTTTTGTTGTCTTGAGGGAACTATAGATCTCCTCCTCAAAGGTACACTGATGTCCAGTATTTGTTTGCCACCTACATCCCCACTACCTCCATCCCCATCATGTTCATCATCCCCTCCATCATCCCCAACATCTCCCTCCTCATCATCACCATCTTCCCCATCCATCCTTTGTCTCGGTGCTGGTACTCTCTCATCATCATCAAATGTTAGTATTGGCTCATCAAGACTAGATATCCTCGATACACCATGTGTATAAAAATTCTCAACATACTCATCTACCATCACACTGGCCATGATCTCTATAAAATAATCCCACACTTATGCCTGTAATCCAAAGTACTCCTCACACACTGCATCATGAGATAGGGTGGGTCCCACTCTGGACTGTCTTGTTGTCTTCGAGCATATAACGAAACTCCCTGGGGCATCCCATGAACTCATCCGTACTGATGAAGCACCCTCATGAGCATGAATCTCTCAGTGATAAATATGGTCCATCCAATCAAATATATCGAAGTGCAAACATATGGAATCTTTAGCTCATCCTCCAGCCACTACTCACAATATAAGTATGGTTGTCATATAACTACCTCCAGATCATCAATAACTCATCACCAATAATCCAATTTTCCCATCTTGTGCTAAACATGAATACCTGTGTATGCAAAGACATATAGCCTGCGAACTGGATGATCTCTATCCCCCAAAGGATGAGTAACAACTATATGCTCCCACACCCAAATCTGAAGTAGTGTCACCCTAGCTGATAAACTAGTAGCTCCAAGATACACCACCTAATGTAGATCATGATATAAATGTGCTAACCTATAGGAACCCCATGCATATCGGATCGCCTGAGTGATCATCCTCTCTATCAATCTTCCCTCACCAATGGATAGTCCCTTCGACCTACGGTTGAGACATACGAAACCTCCAATAAAACCAGATAGAACACATGGTAATGGTTGATAAGAATCTACCATATCCTGCTATGGGATCTCATAACCACTAATCTCATCATCATCAAAAATCCTCCTCAGTGCCTTAGTGCCTCCCTGCTCTATATGATCATAAACAACTAACTCTCCAACCACGGGAATCCCCAATATTTGGTACACATCCTCCAGGGTAACTGTCATCTCACTAGTGCCCAGATGAAATGTGTTTTGGTCGCTATACCACCTCTCAACTAACATGGACAGTAGTCCCTTGTTTATCCTATACTAGGGCATATCAAGAAAATAGGATAGATCACATCGCTCAATCACATCCAAATCCACCTACACCAGAAGTGGAACCATATCCCAAGTCTTCGGGTAGTGCTCCTGAGACTAAAGAACTCTCAAATCCTCCTATGATCATGATATATCACAAATCAAAATTTTATCAATCAACCTATCAATCAATCTAATCAACTCACATGAGATTTCAGTCAAATCTTGTAGAGCACCTATCATTGACTCTCATCTATCATGAAGTCAATCATCATCTATCCTATTATTGACCCTCACCTATCATGAGGTCAATCATCATCTATCCTATCAAACATCATCAAAAAAATGGCTGACACGATCACCAAACATCAAAAACAAGGGGAAAAATCAACACTTCATCAATTTTGGTGTCAATGCATAAAAATAGTGTGCAATCTATACACTAATATCCTAAATACGCTAAAAAAATCCATCAATGTGCCAAAATCAAGCATGAATGCGCTAAAATCATGAATACGCTAAAACAAACATCATATGCACCATTTCACAACCTAAATGCGCTAAATTTCCATATGCGCTATAACAATTCACAAATGCGCTAAGAAATTTTACCTATGAGCTAAATCAAGGTCTAGATGCGCTAAAACATAATGAACTGATTTTCAAATAATGAAAACACACGAAAAAAATGCAATCAAATTTCAAAAAGAGGTTTCTCGAGGTACATACCAGAGGTCCATATGTGGCAGAGCGGTGGTGTCATCGAACTCGCTTGAATCAATGAGTGTGGTAGGGGATCACCATTTTTGTTCCAATGCCCAATCAGCTCAATCTCTCACTTACAAATGAACTCAAATGACCTCCTTTTTCACCTTTTTACCTTTTAAAGGGGTAAATGGAGGGTATTTAAGTGGGATTAATCAATTATTTTCAAAAAGGGCATTAATCAATCAATTGGAAGGGTCACTCTTCTTTATCAGGAGATAAATCGTTGCAACATCCTGAAATTTTGAAAATCCTCATCAAATCATATTTTTTTAGAAAATTCACAAAATTCCTAAAAAATTCAAAAAAACTCCTCGACTTATCTCTCGAGGGGGAATACACGCATTTTCATTCAAAAATTATCGTCTAGGGCATATCGAATTTTTTAATCAGTATTATCAACAATTTTTTCTTTGAAGCAATGTGTCGCAAACACATCACTTCAAAGAGGGGAAAAATGTATACACTCAAATTCGATCTTGAGTATTAATTAAATACAAGTTATTTCATTAATGAACTTTAATTCTTCTACTTATAAATAAATTGAAAATTTTATTTATATAGTTCATTTTCTTTAATTCTTTCTATTCTAAATCACTTTCTTCATATCTTAATTAAATGAACATATTAAATTAGTTTGTTTTATTTAATTAACTTCCTTTCATTAAATTTGAATTTAAGCACATTTATACTAACTTCTTTCAAACTTCCACCTCATCATGTGTCTCAAGTCTAATATTTAATTTGGCATTTATCATCAACAAATTCTAACTAATTTGGGACACTTGGCCTACATCTTCATTTGATTCCTCTCCACACTTGGCACTTTGTTCTTATTTAATGGTTAACCTGAATCTGACCCAATTTTTTTTCTCAAATATCAACACTTAGTCATAGGTATTTCTTCAAACAATTATCATGCATTCCCTTATGACTCTGATATTGTTTTGAGTTCAATAATTCCCTACCTCAAATTGCAACCAAAATTTTTGTACTTCTTACACCCCCACAACTCTTAGGTATTTTGTCAAACAGTTGTTATACATTTATCAAGTGATATGTGTTTCAGATTACCATGATTTCATAAACATACATTAGCAAAGCCTTCTCTCAACATTCAATTTATTTGGTGTCATAAAGAAAGATACATTGGTTTAAATAATATATGAGATTCAATTCCTCTAAACATTGATATTTTAAGAGAGATAAAACAGATATTGAAGAACAACAGATTTTCTTAAAAACTACAAGTTACAAACAAGCAAAAATAACCTATGGAAAATTACATCATTTGAGTGTATAAATCTGACCTCTTAACAATTTGAGATATATCTATCAGAGAAATACACCAGCAAATCTATATATTGGACTCTGATCTGATTTTTAGTTTCAGAAAACTGACCTCTTGTTCCAAGCAACAACAACAATAATAGAAACCAATATGAGTTATTATTACTTTTGAACAACAGTATCTTTATCTATCCACTGGTCCCACATAACAATCAATGTAGCAAACTACTATAGCAAATCACTGTAGCGACGTCACTATAGCAACTTATTGTAGCCCTCCAAATCTTCCCTTTCCCTTTAATTTTGCTACAACTAATTCTCTCAATTTGCATCTAATTATCTCGTTCAAATCTACCTCCAAGACTCAATCAACCCAATGTGTTTCCTGAGTGAAAACTCCATTAATTCTCCTGATTGTATCTTGTAACAACGAGAAGAAAGTTGACAAAGAGGGATTTTGTCCTCCAAGCCCAATAATCAGATTTATGAGAAATCCAATAACATAACTTTCATCTCATCCTAGTCTCCTCTTCCAACTAAGCTCTCCACTCCCCTTTATATACAACTCTTTGATCTTCTAAAAAGACCCAAGATGAGTGTTCAACAAGCTTTTAGAAGAATATTTTAATACTCCTTGATGTGACTCTTTGATGTGATGCCTTGATGTGACTCTTTGATGTGACCCCTTAATGTGACTCCTTGATGTGACCCTTTGATGTGACCCCTTGATGTGAACTCTTGATATGACCCCTTGATGTGACCCCTTAATGTGACCCCTTGATGTGACATGTTGATGTGACCCTCTAATACTTAAGTCACTTTTTGAAGATATATTAATAAAGTGACTTTATTAATTTATCATTAAAGTATGACACTTTTCAACCTTTTAATATAATTATTTAATATTACCTTTTTGACTTTGCACTTTTTTCCTAGTAACATTAAATAATTAAAATAATGATTATTCCTTAAGAGGGTAAAAAAACAAGGACATTACAGTCCTCCCTTCCCAAAGATTGCTTTCCCTCAAACAATCTGCAATTGCTAAACCATCTCAACTATCACAATATCTGAAGCCAGAATGGAAAACCAAGTGCACCTATCCACCAACCACCCAGATCCCAAATGATCTTACAACATGTGCTAATCCATAACCTTTGTATACAACTAGAAACCAAGACGCTGTCAAAATTTAGATCCCATGGATAAACTGGAAGTCCTTCAATCTCAACACCAACTAAATTTTGTTGTTCCACTCTGATAACCTCTAAAGCCCAATCGTACCAATTCTTTGATCCCTACTTTTGGAAGCAAACTACTGGAGAGAAAAAAGAAAAAGACTTGCAAAAATTGGACTTGTCACCTAAAGTCTGAAATGTATCACACCAGAGTGAACCCGAACACCCCTTATTTAGCCCACCTCTTTGTCCCATCAATGACATAGTCAGATCTTGTGTGTGTGGGTTGAACACAAACTAATGATCACACCTCAAGATGCAATCAAGGTGGGAATCCCCTGACTACGCCAATGGAAAACTTGAATAGTCAAGTGTACTCCATCTTATTCTTCCATTCTCAAAAGAAGAATCACAACTCATGTCAGGATGAGTTGATCTAACCATAACCTCATTGTTGTTGTAGTCTTACCAACAAAACCTCTACCAACAAGCAATTGCAAGTGTCCAGAGTTTCTCTCAAGAGCAAGAAGAGTATCACCATGAATGACATCAATCTCCTCAAAAGAAATTGGAACCAAATAAAGGGCCTATAAACAAGACTCAGAAGGAATCATCTTCTTTTGATAGGATTGACCAATGTCAATCTCAAAACTATCAATGCAAAGCTTGGTGCTCAAATTTTCCATGAATCCTAAATCTGCTTTTAAGACTAGAGTGTCTATATCATCAATAATCCAATCCACACTGAGTGATCTCCTAAAGATATGAAAGATTCCTAATGAGGGTGCATAAAAACATATGCCAACATCTAATGATCTGCTAGCATAAATCATAACACCCTATAGCCTATGAATCAAGTCCAAGATGGAGCAATAGGTATTTCTGCTACCCAAAGATGAGAAGAACTCACCATCACTCCATCCCCTAACTCCAAAGTGAACATCCCCATCTGTCCTCTCCATACCAATAGTTGTTTCCATCAAAGTGTTCCTTGATAGAACTTTGAACAAAAAAGTAGGACAACCATCAATCCATGAAGTAGGAGGTAAAACCCAAGAGGATGATGCTAGAATATTGTTGCCAACATGTCTATCTCCAACTCCTAGACTGGAACCAATTGGAATGGTGTTGAATTCATAATGTGTCATTTCTTCCCTAAGGAGTTCCTCAATCTCCTCCATGATCTAGATGACCTCCAAAGTTCTTGTATCATTCCCATGAACCACTCAAAGACTTGTGTTAGAATACTCTGCTTTGTGTAGAGAAAAGTGAGCCATGCCCAATTGAAAACATAGATCATCAATTTCTTCTTCTTTCCTTCTCAAAGTATTGAAATAAATCTCAACAAGGTTGAGAAGGTGGTCACAGTTTGAAAGAAGGTGCAAATAACTTGACTTCATGGTTCCCATACCCTCTTTGATTTCTTGAAAGCTGCCAAGAGAAGACTCAATTTCACTCCCTTTCTATCTCCTCTCCAACTGAACCATCCAAAGGTGATTTTCAATCAGCTTATACATCTTATCATGATGAGACAATGCTACCATGATCTCATCCTCATTCACCTTCAACTAGTTCCTCAAACTGTGTGGACTATGAACCACTTCTATTTCACATGAAGAAGCATCAAATGGTTCCTAAATTATTTGAGTCTCATAACTCTCTAACTCTACAAAGTCCTATATATGCACATTCTGATTTGGAATTAGATTAGAACTAATTCCACCTATAGTTATATCCTCAATACCCTGATTAAATGTCTCAATACAAGGGAGCTCAGTTTTCTCTATGCACTCATCATAGAGATTAGTATTGTTGTATAATGGTTTTTTTAATTGTGTTTCATCTATAAGGGAATTACCATTATCAACTTCATATTTTTCATGGGAATAATCTATGCATCCACCATGAGATAAAGATAAAAATTCATCAATGGAATTAACTCCTTCATCAATGTCGATTTCCATGTCACCAACTAAATTTTTTGTACATTTGGAGTCTACTGATTTTTCCACTTCTTTTCCACATGTCCAAACTTATGCTGAAGATGATCCTTGGTCATCATCCCTAGTTGTGTCTTTCCACTAAATTGCCTCAATATTATGCCCATCCTCTATGTTGTTTGCCAAAACACTAGAAAAATCCACTTCTCTAAATAGCTACTCATGATGAACAAGAGGGGTAGGTGTGTGACCCAAGATAACAAGTGGTCCATCTTTCAACTATTTCTCATAAGGAGCATCACTACCAACATTCTGAACAACCTTTTGAACCTATATTTCTTTGGTGCCCACTTGTAAAGAAAGCATGGAAACACTAGAAGAAGCTGGTTGTTCACTTTGTTTGGCCTCATTGGTTGCCCCTAAAGCTAGGTGTTTCATTTTCAGCTCTTCCTTATTCAAGAGAAACTTCAATTTTCCTTCACATTGTTTGAACATGCTATTGACCAACCCATACACAGTTGTAGAAGGAACCCATTCATGTTTGCAAACCGCCAATATCATAGATAAGATAGGTTGGGATAAATATCACATTCATTTATATACATGTGACCATAATAGTCTTCATAGGTGTGATAATCTCCTTATCATGTTTGCTGCTAATTGTGACCAAGAAATGATGAAACATATCGTAGGTTAGGTCATGCAATCCCAACTCTATCAAAAGGTTACTCAATCTGGTTTTTGCAAAAAAATTAGTATAGCAACCCTTTGTGAATAATGAATACTATTGATGTCATAAAGATCTTGAAGACTATCTACCATCAAATATAATATCTCCTTCATTGTATCATCGTCATAAGGGACTTGGGGTGTCAAAATCCTTATGATCTCACTCAAGAAAGAAGTAACCATAACTCTTATATCATCATTAGAATTCCTCAACCACTTATGTTGTCTTAGAGAAGTCACTATAGGTGCAAGAGCTAGTTGCAATGAATCTGAAGGTGACTGCTCTATTAAACCCAAACATCCATCTAATTCATTCAAAGTGATGTAAGTAACATCCCTAGGTGGAGGTGTATTGGTCTTTCTACCTGCTCCATGTAATACTTCCACTAACTATTGCCTTTCATTTGATGCCATGCTTCCATATCCAAACTCACAGGATGGCAGGATTTTTGGCTCTGATACCACTGTAATGGTTACCCTTAATCTGACCCAATTTTTTTGCTCAAATATCAACACTCATAGTTGTAGGTATTTCTTCAAAAAATTGTCATGTATTCCCTTATGAATCCGCTATTGTTTTGGGTTCAATAATTCCCTACCTCAAATTGCAACTAGAATTTTTGTACCTCTTACGCCCCCACAACTCTTAGGTATTTTTTCAAACAGTTGTTATACATTTATCGAGTGATATGTGTTTCATATTACCATGATTTCATAAACATAAATCAGAAAATACCTCTCTCAACATTCATTTTTTTTGGTGTCATAAAGAAAGATACATTGAATTAACTAATAGATGAGATTCAATTCCTCTAAACACTGATATTTTAAGAGAGATAGAATTGATATTGAAGAACAATAGATTTTCTTAATAACTATAGATTACAAACATGCAAAAATAACCTATGGAAAATTACATCATTTGAGTGTATAAATTTGATCTCTTAACAATCTGAGATATATCTATCAGAGAAATACATCAGCAAATCTGTATATTGCACTCTTATTTGATTTTTAGTTTTAGCAAACTGGCCTCTTGTTAAAAGCAAGAACAACAATAATAGAAACCAATCTGAGTTATTATTAATTTTGAACAACAGTATGTCTATCTATCCACTGGTCCCACATAAAAATCAATGTAGCAAACTACTATAGAAAATAACTGTAGCGACATCACTCTAGCAACACAATGTAGCCCTCCAAATCTTCCCTTTCCCTTTAATTTTTCTACCACTATTAGAATTGGCTATGGATGCCAAGATCTATAGACCAAATAGAAAGCACAAAGAAGAGAGAAAATAATATGACAAGAATAAACTGTATTCAATGTCAATGATAATGGAATCGCTTGATTTTAGAACGAGAGACCCCTTGGTTATATAGCCAAGGTGAGAACATAGGAGTGCATAAGATTATGACAAGTGTCGTAATCTTATGACATGAGACAACAATGAAAAGCTATCACTCCACCTAAAGTGGACAGGTGATAATGTGATAACTACCACAAATAGTGGATCTACCACAAAAGGTGGAAACCTAATCACATGATATGTCCATGAAAGGTGGAGGTGATAAAGTAATAAGAAGATAAGTCCACCAAAGGTGGAAATTCTCCAACAACTCCTATGTGGTCCCTAAGTAAACTTAAATAAGGTGTAATTATGACCTAGGACAAGGTACAAAACATTTAATTACACCAACACCCCCCCTTAAGTGCAACTTAGGGAGAATGTACACAAATGCAAACAATGCAAGATGGGTCCTGCCAACTAGGCCATGTTAGGTACCCATGTACAAATTCAATGCAATCTCTCACAAATGGAGAAAAGGAGAAAACCCAGTGGGACAAAACTCCTCCCCAAAAGAGAGATGAAATACAAAATGGAAATGTTCTCAATCATGAATGAGAAGGTAAAAACCCCATGTGAGGAAAAAGACCCCCCCATAAGAGAGAAGTAGAAGAGAGACAAGGCAGCCCCCCCTCAATGTTGAGTCTCTTGCAATGATGGTAGAAGCTCAACATTGAATGCTGATGATGATCCAATCTCGTCGAACAAAATTCCTCCCCTTAGGAAGAAACAAAACCAATAATGTATGCAGGATGTATGATGTCTCTGAAGCATGCTCAAGTGTCTCCATGTCGATGTCGAAAGCTGGCACACTCCAAACAGGCGTTCTAGGCCACATTACTGAAGAGTACAATCCAACATCTAGTAGAGAAGAATGTAAAACATGATCCAAAGAGAATGATATCCCCTCCAAAGACAAAGAAGCCTCCTCCAAATGCTGTCCAAAAGTATCCACACTCATGTCAAACTGCAAAGAATTGGTGCAGAGCACCTACACCTCAACCTTCATTTTGGATCATTTGATGGTGAATAGGTTAGGAAGAGTATTTTTGAGTCTTTTGAGTGATTTTATCTTCAATAAGGTCTAACAAGACCATTGAGTAAGATCTAGGGTGAATCTTTAAGTTTTGGAGTCAAAATGTAGAAAATTGCAATCTTGCAAAAATGTAGTCATGTAGCCTTGAGAAGGCAAAATCCTAAATTTGTAATTGGATATGCAAGATTGAGGTCTTAAGGATGTAATAAGGATATTTTTAGTCCATTAGAATGGTTTTAGAAGTCATAGGTCTTTAGGATTAAAAAGGTACTTCAAAATTGCATAATTGCCATAATGTGATTTAATGTAATTTCAACATTAAGGATGTAATCACACTTTCCAACGGTTCCCTCCTTCAAAAATCAGTTGAGGGTCATTGGTAATGATGTGGAAAAGTTTAAATAGCCTCCTTTTGGTCGAGGCAGGTTGTTGGATGAAGTTTTGAAGCATTAAATATAATAAAAAACTCAGTTTTCCTGTTTTTTCCAGCGTTTTTCACTGTTCCCGTGTTTGGTACGGTCTGGTACAGAATTGTACGGACTCCCAATTGGAATGGTTTGAAAGAGGGCAGAGTCTACTTTATTTTGGTGGTGATTTGGATTGTTTTCATTAAGTATTGAGTAAGTTACATCAATTTTAGTGAAAGTGGGTCTGAAACCTTGCAAAACAAGGGTTTGGTCACCAAAATGGATGTAATTCCCATTTCCACCATGGGAAAAATCTGAAAATTGGTGGAATGATAGATTTAGGGATCATATTCATGTTCCAATTTGTTTTAGAATAAAATATGGAGTTTTGCAAAATTTATGTGATGCCCTAGGTCTGGTTTTTGCTTTATACAGTCCAAAATGTGATCATTTGAATAGAGTATTTGTTGTTTTTTGAGTATTTGAGAAAATATAATGGATGGAAAGCATGGAACAGGTCTTGGGGAACCTTTTGGATTCTTTTAAAGGCATTAGGGGTGTTGGGGTGTGCCTTGACAAGTTGGAAGCTTCCTTGTACAGGTCAAGTTAAGCCTTGTGTATGGCTTGTAAATCAATTTTCTGATACATTTGTTTTGGGTGTTTGATCCTATGCTTTTGGGAACTTGTAGAGGATGGTGTTAGGAGTCTAAAACCATTTCTTATGGTCTGTTTAATGCTTTTAATCAGATTTTATTTTGACTGTCCTAATGGTGAATGTTACAAAGTTGCATCATAGTGGTATCAGAGCATCAGGAAGTAGATCTATTTTCATTTTGCAGGGTTGAAGAAGAGGCAAGGTTGACAAGATGCCTCCAAAGAAGAATGATATGGCTAAAGAGATGAAGGAGATGAAAGATAGGCATGCAAGAGAACTCAGAGAGTTGGAAGAGAGAGTCATAGCCTTGGAGACAAACAAAAGAAGGGAAGTGGAAGAGACTGAGACTGAAGAAGAGGAAGATGAGGAGTTTGAAGATGTGGAAGAAGAGCTTACTCCAGAGGATCAAAGAATTGCAAGGTTGCTGAAGGCAATAAAGAATGACAAACCTAAGGTAAAACTTGATGTTCCTAAGTATGGTGGTAGTTTAAATGATGAAGAACTATTGGATTGGATTGCTGCAATAGATAATCATTTTGAATGTGATGAGGTTCCTGAAGAACAAAGGGTCAAGATTGCAAAAACTAAGTTGCAGGGTCATGCTTTGGTATGGTGGGATTACCTTCAATCTGAGAGGAGGAAGCAAGGAAAGTCTAAGATCACATCATGGGATAAGATGATATCAAAGCTTAAAGGTAAATTCTTACCCAAGGATCACCAAGTTCAATTGTTTAAGAGATTGCAAAACTTAAGACAAAGGGAAATGGATATTAAGTCTTATACTGAGGAGTTTTATAAATTGAGTTTAAGATCTGGTCATCATGAGAATGAAGATGAAAAGATTGCTAGATATGTTGGTGGTTTAAGGCTTAACATACAAGATGAATTGGTTTTGGCTAACCCTAGGAGTGTAGAGGATTGTTATCAAATGGCTATCAGGGTGGAGGAGAAAATGAAGAGAAGGCAAGACAAAGCAGTTAGAGGAAGAGGTAATGCATCAAGAGGAAGAGGATTCATGTCTAGTTCAAAGCCAACTAATGATAATCAAGAGGATACCATGAAAATTCAAGAGCAATCTGATTCTAGAGGTGGATGGAGAGGCACAAGAGGCAGATTTGGAGGAGGTAGGAATCCTAACAATGCTTTTTCAGGGAGATGCTACACTTGTAACCAGCCTGGACATCCATCCTTCAAGTGTCCTGAAAGGCAAGGCTCAAGCTCTCATGGTGGAGAAAGGAGGAACCAATTAGTGCATGAAGATGAAGAAAGTGTGACCTCACCTGTGGTGAACCTTACATCTGAAGTTGGAGAGAGTTTGATGATCAGGAGAGCATTACTCAAGGTGCCAATCTCTGAAGAATCCCCACAAAGGAAATCACTTTTCAGAATCAATTGCAAGGTACAAGGTAAAGTATGTAGAATGGTAGTGGATTCAAGTTCAACTGAAAACATGGTTTCTTGTGAAATGGTGAATAAACTGAATTTGAAAAGAGTTCCTCATGAATTACCTTATAAAGTATCTTGGTTAAGTAATGGTCAATCTTTGGTAGTAAATGAGCAAGCTATTGTAGATTTCCAGATTGGTGAGTACAGGGATAGTGTTATTTGTGACATTCTCCCAATGGACTGTTGTCACATACTCCTTGGAAGACCATGGCAATATGATAGATGTGCTTTGCATGATGGGAGAGTAAACAAATATTCAATCATGAAAGGTGGTCAAAGGTTTGTTTTAACTCCTTGGGTAGAAGATGAAAAGGGTAAGGCAAAGGTTATTATGTGTGGAAGGAAAGAACCTATTAATGTTGTGAAAGAGATCAAAAATTCTGATATTGTGAATAAGTATAGGTCTGATAATGCAGCAGGTCTAAAGGAAAGTACAGGGGTAAAGTCTGATTTGACAATGAGTTTGCATGATAGTGTGATGGTAGGAAGCATTGAATGCCCTGTAGTTAAGACCAGGTCTGAGAAACAAACAAATTTTGTAGGAAATACAGTACCTAAGTCTGATTTGACAGTGATAAAACAACTTGATGAGGCAGTGAGTGAAAGACAAGAAAAACAGGGCATAAAAGATAGTTGCAAACATGAAGGTGACAAAGGAAAGAAGAAATATCATAGAGTTACTAATCCTTGTTTGTATGCAGGTTCAAAACATAGTAAACAATCCAATCTTGGCCAGGGAAAAGATAAAAGACTGTTTGCAGGTCTGAGAACAGAAGGAGATGAAAAATGCTTATGTGAACACATTCCAAGGTGATAGAAGTGCAGGGCAGATTGCACAACCAGTGTACATGAACCAGTGGAGTGGATTGGTGAACCAATGGAGTCTTCATGAAGCTTGGAGACAGTGGATTCAAGGACAACTCATGAGGCATGAGTCTTTTCTAGGGGGGGTGTATGGTGCAGGAGCACCTACACCTCAACCTTCATTTTGGATCATTTGATGGTGAATAGGTTAGGAAGAGTATTTTTGAGTCTTTTGAGTGATTTTATCTTCAATAAGGTCTAACAAGACCATTGAGTAAGATCTAGGGTGAATCTTTAAGTTTTGGAGTCAAAATGTAGAAAATTGCAATCTGCAAAAATGTAGTCATGTAGCCTTGAGAAGGCAAAAATCCTAAATTTGTACTTGGATATGCAAGATTGAGGTCTTAAGGATGTAATAAGGATATTTTTAGTCCATTAGAATGGTTTTAGAAGTCATAGGTCTTTAGGATTAAAAAGTTACTTCAAAATTGCATAATTGCCATAATGTGATTTAATGTAATTTCAACATTAAGGATGTAATCACACTTTCCAACGGTTCCCTCCTTCAAAAATCAGTTGAGGGTCGTTGGTAATGATGTGGAAAAGTTTAAATAGCCTCCTTTTGGTCGAGGCAGGTTGTTGGATGAAGTTTTGAAGCATTAAATATAATAAAAAACTCAGTTTTCCTGTTTTTTCCAGCGTTTTTCACTGTTCCCGTGTTTGGTACGGTCTGGTACAGAATTTTACGGACTCCCAATTGGAATGGTTTGAAAGAGGGCAGAGTCTACTTTATTTTGGTGGTGATTTGGATTGTTTTCATTAAGTATTGAGTAAGTTACATCAATTTTAGTGAAAGTGGGTCTGAAACCTTGCAAAACAAGGGTTTGGTCACCAAAATGGATGTAATTCCCATTTCCACCATGGGAAAAATCTGAAAATTGGTGGAATGATAGATTTAGGGATCATATTCATGTTCCAATTTGTTTTAGAATAAAATATGGAGTTTTGCAAAATTTATGTGATGCCCTAGGTCTGGTTTTTGCTTTATACAGTCCAAAATGTGATCATTTGAATAGAGTATTTGTTGTTTTTTGAGTATTTGAGAAAATATAATGGATGGAAAGCATGGAACAGGTCTTTGGGAACCTTTTGGATTCTTTTAAAGGCATTAGGGGTGTTGGGGTGTGCCTTGACAAGTTGGAAGCTTCCTTGTACAGGTCAAGTTAAGCCTTGTGTATGGCTTGTAAATCAATTTTCTGATACATTTGTTTTGGGTGTTTGATCCTATGCTTTTGGGAACTTGTAGAGGATGGTGTTAGGAGTCTAAAACCATTTCTTATGGTCTGTTTAATGCTTTTAATCAGATTTTATTTTGACTGTCCTAATGGTGAATGTTACAAAGTTGCATGGGCTTGTGTAGGGGCAATGGAAGAATGGATGTTTTTGGGTGCAAGGTCTGTTTGTTTGGTCATGTTGTGCTGTGTGAAGAGTATTTACATCATCCCCAAGTCTTTTTGAGATGTCCGGTTGTGTGAGTCAAGTTGAGTGGTCAAGTTGCTTGTTGGAAGGAATAGTGAAGTTCATTTGTGCATTGAGAGAAGCTTTTAAAAAAAAAGGTGTTGCTTCCTCTTCCACTGCATCAAGAATGATCATGTAGAGAATGAACAAGAGGGTCAGATTGTTCCCTCGCAACAACTGAAGAAGGAGCATCTTCCTCAAGGAGAAGATGAATGTCATCAATGATGTCCCCCAAATCTGCAAGATGAGACTCCACAAACAAGTCTGAAATGCCTGTCAAGAAGCCATCCAAAGTAGCCATATCTAGAAGACAATGTATATCCTGCTGCACTAAATCACAAGATACCCAAACTGTGGAATCACAAGCATCATCAACTACAACGGTAGATGGAGGAGATGAAATGCATGGCTCAAATACTGGATCTAATGTGAGAACTCCCAAGTTCAAGTAGCCAAATGTCTCCTCTGAATCATGGTTCACACTAGGAGTGTGATGAATAGCCGAAGGAACAATGTCATCATCAGAAGTAAAATCTTCAAAGGTATACAACCGGGATGAATGATCAACCACCCCAGTAGCAATAATCTCTCTACTCTCCAAGTCTCGAATGATGACTGAATCAGGTGTGAACTCCATAGTTCTCCCATCTCTACCATGTGTGATCTGATATATGGAAAGAAGATTGTTTGTCAAATGAAGAACACACAAAACATCTTGGAAAGTGTTGTCCCCAAAACTAATAGATCCCTTCCCAATTACACTCATGTATGTATTGTTTCCCATCAAGATAGGAGACATAGAACAAGGTTGAAATGAAGAGAATATAGACTGCGAAGATGCCATATGATGTGATGCTCCTGAATCTAGAAGCCATCTA
Source organism: Sequoiadendron giganteum (assembly GCA_007115665.2). Lineage (NCBI taxonomy): Eukaryota > Viridiplantae > Streptophyta > Pinopsida > Cupressales > Cupressaceae > Sequoiadendron > Sequoiadendron giganteum. The sequence continues at coordinate 118,972,450 of CM021104.1, read as the reverse complement.
CCTGATCCTAGACTTGAATAAGCACAAAGAGCTTGACCTTTATTTCCTGATGTAGATGCCAAATGAACTTTTCCCTTAGACTGTTTTGAAGAAGAAGGAGAAGAAGGTGACTCAGACATTCTAGAAGGCAAATCAATTTGATTCTTTTTGAGAAGATTCTTCAACTCATCAATGTCCTTATAACAATAGTGTTCTTCATGTCCATCTTTCTTGCAATATGCACAAAAATGCCTCTCCTTCTTAGATGATTCCCCTTTGAAAGAGGATTTTTTCTTTGTTTGATCTGAATGTGCATTATTCTTTGCTTTCTTATGTTTCTTATCTGATTCTAATTCCTTCACTTGATTAACCAACAATGCCTGAGATTTAGTAGTCTTGATGAAACCCATTGAGATAAGCTTTTGTTGCTCATGTATCAACATCTCAGAAAATGATTCAAATGAAGGTGTAGTATATGCAGACCCCACAGTCAATCTATGAGTATGAAAGCTAGAAACAAAAGAAGCATAATCAAGACCAAGTTTGTTCATTGTATTGTAGACCAATTGAATGTCCTTCTTATCAATTCCACATGCTTTACATTGCTCTCTTAGATCATTACCCTTAGTGATGTAGTCTTGGATGTTGTCAAAGTTCTTAGGATCAAGGCTCATCCGGTCATTATCAATTTGATAGCCTCTTACTTCATTTGTAGAACCATACAATGTTTTCAATTTTTACCAAGCTTCATGAGAATTGTTACATGATTCAATCTAAAACAAAAAATCTTGAGAAACAAGTCTACGAAGACATCCAAGAGCTTTGGTATGTTTGATCATCCATTTTAACTTTTTATCTACATCTGTAGGTTCAGGTACCTTATTTTCAACATATAGAGAGTGACCTTCTATCATTAGAATACTCCATGCATTTTGATGCCATGTTGAATAATTATATGATGTGAGCAAAGGAACCTTAGAATGATCCATGAAAATGAGAGAGCACAAGCAAACAGATCAAACGAATGCACCAAGAGACCCCCCCCTAAATCACTCAATCAAGAAACCCCCTAAAAAATATCTAATTTGACACTTTATACTTAGTGCGTTTACAATTGTCACTGCCAAAAACAGCAAAGTGGACTTTGATTTTGGTACATGCAAATTGCCAAAATAGGCCACAAACTCACAATGAAAAAAATTACAATAGATGAGATAAATCTGATCAGACCACTGGAAATTACATGAAAAATTATGCACTTTCAAAAAAAATGGCACTCAAAAATGTTACCGTAGGAGCAAGTTATGAGCTCCCAAAGTTTCCAAAATGAGAATGGAGCAGCAACACCTGTGAGAATATGCAATTTATGGAAACACCAAAATCCAAAACCAAAAAATAATTGCACCACTGTAAAAAGCACGAAAAATTATCCCAAATCAAAAAAAATTACTCGAAAAAAGGAGCCAAAATGAGCAAGATATGAGCATTTGAAAATCGCCTGCAAAACTAAAAATGCAAACAGAGAGGGGTCCAAAATTTTCAAAGGTACGCTGATGTGGCACTGATGTCAGAAATCTGGAAGGTTAAATTTGATGGTTTCCCACCTGTCGCCAAAAAAACCTCTGGCCGGAAAATGCTGTCGAAATATTCTATAGGCTGACGGAATATTCGCTCGCTGCCAGAATATTCTAAGATGTTGTCGGAATTCTTTGACCTAGCTGGATTTTGCATTGCCGGTTTTTTGAACCAGATTTTTGTGCCAACCGGTTGGAGGAATGGGCCACAATGGTGGGGCCTCTTGCCCTTGCCATGTGGCGGCTGCTTTTTCGAAAATAATTTTTTTTTTAAGAAAATCGTACTGCGCAATAATGACGACCTGGGGGCCGTACGGCTCTTCGGACAAAAAAAATTTGCCTCACCAAATGAATTGCTCCGATTTGGACGATTGGACAATCGATCTTAGGGTTTTTGGCCCTTCTGGATGCGATGGCAGGGTCGGATTTGACCCAAAATACTCCAAAAATGCAGCTACCTTCTCGATCTGGTAACCACAATGCAGCTTCAAACTCTCATAGATTTGGCCTCATATGTCCGATTTGGACGAAACAAAAGGCAAAATCGACTTTCTCAAACCTTCCAGACGCAATGGTGAGCTTAGATTTGCACCAGCAAGCTCCAATATAAACCTACAATAAAGAGCCAAAAATGGAACCTCCCCAAATCTGGTACCTCTCTTCAGAAATAGACTCTCCGATGGCACCCAACCCGCTCTGATACCATGTTAGAATTGGCTATGGATGTCAAGATCTATGGACCAAATAGAAAGCACAAAGAAGAGAGAAAATAATATGATAAGAATAAACTGTATTCAATGTCAATGATAATGGAATTGCTTGATTTTACAATGAGAGACCCCTTGGTTATATAGCCAAGGTGAGAACATAGGAGTGCATAAGATTATGACAAGTGTCATAATCTTATGACATGAGACAATAATGAAAAGCTATCACTCCACCTAAAGTGGACAGGTGATAATGTGATAACTACCACAAATAGTGGATCTACCACAAAAGGTGGAAACCTAATCACATGATATGTCCATGAAAGGTGGAGGTGATAAAGTAATAAGAAGATAAGTCCACCAAAGGTGGAAATTCTCCAACAACTCCTATGTGGTCCCTAAGTAAACTTAAAATAAGGTGTAATTATGACCTAGGACAAGGTACAAAACATTTAATTACACCAACAGTCACTAATGCTCTCAATCTGTATCTAATTATCTCCTTCAAATTTGCCTCCAAGACTCAATAAACCCAATGTGTTTCTTGAATGAAAACTCCATTAATTCTCTTGATTGTATCTTGCAACAACGAGAAGAATGTTAACAAAGAGGGATTTCATCCTCCAAGCACAATAATCATATTTTTGAGAAATCCAATAACATAACTTTCATCTCATCCCAGCCTCTACTTCCAAATGATCTCTCCACTCCCCTTTAGATAGAACTCCTTGATCTTCTAGAAAGATGCAAGTAAAGTGTTCAACAAGCTTTTAGAAGAATATTTTAATACTCCTTGATGTGACTCTTTGATGTGATGCCTTGATGTGACTCTTTGATGCGACCCTTTGATGTGACCCCTTGATGTGACATCTCGATGTGACCCCTTGATGTGAACTCTTGATGTGACCCCTTGATGTGACCTATTGGTGTGACCTCTTGATGTGACCCCTTGATGTGACTCATTGATGTGACCTCTTGATGCGACTCCCTAAAGTGACCCCCTAATGTGACCTCTTGATGTGACATCTTGATGTGGCCCTCTAATACCTAAGTCACTTTTTGAAGATATATTAATAAAGTGACTTTATTAGTTTATCATTAAAGTATGACACTTTTTAATCTTTTAATATAATTATTTAATACTACCCTTTTTACTTTGCACTTTTTGTCTAGTAACATTAAATAATTAAAATAATGATTATTCCTTAAGAGGGCCGAAAAATGGGGACATTGCATCTTATGCAAGGAACACACTTCCCCTTTTCTCTCTAACCTCTTCATCTTCAAATGTCCATCTCTTCAAATCAAATCTAGGTCATTGATTCTTGTCACTTAGGCTCATGCCTTGGAAAATCTATAAATAGGCCCTCATTTATAACAAAAAGGATCCTTAAGCATTTGTAGCAATTACACTCTGCAAAAATCTAATTAGCATTGTCATCTAAGTGAGCATTCTAGTGAGCATCTTAGTATTAGCTACATTTAGCATTAAGTAGTTTAATCATGGCATTTTCATTAGCAACATCTTAATTACATCATCTTTATTATATCATTTTCATACAACAATATCATAGCAGCATTATTATCTTTGCATTTCATCTACAACTAGTCTCATTATCATATAATGTAGGAAACATCTCTTGCATTTCTAGCATCTCATTCTTTAGGTTGTCATTTGGAAAGTCATGTGCATAAAAAATATGAGAGAAAAAATGACTTAAAGAATCCTTGGAGATAGAGGACAATGGGATGACATTGAGGAATTATTGTCTTAGTTTGATTATTATTTGAATTCCTTGATATAATGTTTCATTGGTGTGTGGTATAGTTTACTTTGTTTACTCACACTATTTACATACACACAATCATAATGCCAAAACTCCATTGGAAACCTTAATAACTAGATCCATAATATAAATTCTTGAGAGTAATTCCTCTAAAGATCAAAACCTACATGCCAAGGTGTAATGAATAAACTTGCCTGATTGTGGAAGCAAGGGCCACCTTCAAAAATCATATTTCTATCTTCTATACATGAAAAAAATGACAAAGAAATAGTCTTTCACCACCAGGATGATCTTCATTTCCCCTTCAAGATTCTAATTATATCTGACCCACTTCTCTAGAAAAAGGCATAGAGGTTATGAGGCCCATAACCTTGTAAATGATTGCATGTACTTATAAATACCAAACATTGTCAATAATGGTCTCTATATTTATAACTAGCACAAGCCAATCCACACTCTTCTCTAGACAACCATTTGGTTTTGGGTAGACTCCTAGATATTTAAAAAATTTATATTCTTGCATCTATGTATTAAAAATCTCACAAAAATGGCATGATCTGAAGAGCAGGTCTAAACAATCCATTTAGTGCCTCTTTAAAGATAGATTTGGGGGTCCCTAAGACCCCTAGAAGGTTCCATATTAATAGTTGCCTTAAAAAGAACCACTAAACCACACCCCTAGACCTAGTAGAAAGAAACACTTGAAGGAAGCATGATAAATAAACAAGAAAAAAGTTTCAAGTAGAAAAATTACGAAGCACATTCAAAGGGAGTAGAAGAAAGGGAAAAGCAGTGACGAGCAACCCAAACCTCAAACTCTCACATGTATCAGCATATAACAATCGATCTATAGCCATTAGGCTCGTAGAGGTGAGCACACAGAGTTTCCACCCTTCACAGGTGCTTCATCGCTCACGCATTCACCAAGCCTCTTGTTGCCCTAATTCACTAATTCTCTTGAGCCCTTAGAATTATCTTTTAAATTTATCAAACAAAAATTAAAACATTAAATAAACAATCATACTCACTAATTCTCTTGAGCCCTAAGAATTATCTTTTAAATTTATCGCATATGTGTCCTAGGTTGAAGCTAGATTTATTAAGGGAAATTTTTATGGTTAGAAGATAATTTCCTTGTTTCTCCTACCCCTATTCTCATATAGTTATCTTTCTTAATAGTGAACATTCATTTATAAAATACTCATTTGGAAATATTTGTCCAAAAACAACCATCAAGAAAACGTTCATCCACAAAAGGACATCACATCACCTTTAACAAATTTTCAAGAACCCTCATCCTATTCCAATAATGCATCTATTATCTTCCATTTAATTCCTACTATCCTAGGAATAAAACAACTTAATCAACCATCTACTCACCCCTCCACTACACCAAATCTTGTCACCTTTTTAGTTGAGTCATTCATCCATTTGATCAACATGAATAATTATGTGTAGTCAATTTTGGAGTTTATACTACCAAAACTATGAGTAAAAAAAATGAGTAGAAGGGTAGGTTACACACTTCTATCTATTTCACTTTACCATAGTATGATCAATAGGAAATACAACCAAAATGGATCCCTCCATATTCAATAGCTAAAATATAAATATAAATGTTTAAAATTATTTTTATGACTAAAGAGAAACATTTCAAAGAGCTCTAATCTATTTTGTGCAAACTTATTTTCTATTTTGCATGGATTAGGGTTTATTGTTCGATCCTTCCCATCTTCTTATATCATTTTAGCAATATTTAATTAATTTTTCTCACATATATTTTACTTTATCCCACTCTTATAGTGTTCTAGGGCCTTATAAATGACTGACACACCCTCTACAACTATTGATGAATGTTATAGATATAATGACACCCAAGCAAGAACATAAATTCATTTTATAGTTTTACAAGGTTATACATAAAAACCATATAGTGGTTTACATTTACAGATTATTTTAAATGTTTACACTTGGTATAAGAACTATAAATTTATTTCTTATTATGTAGGTTATATCCCATCTAACATGAGTCCTTGTGAAGTTATGTCAAAAAATATTGGGAACCTTATGCCATTTACCTTAATGGATTAGAAATCTTACGCAGGGATTTTTCATGTTCTCTTTTAGTGAACCCTAGTTGGTCCTCATGCTCCTCAACCAATCCAATTACCAATTTATGAATAAGACATTATTTGTGTTCTCTTATTAAATGTGGGATATAAATGATTGAAACAATCCTCTCTCAAAGTTCCCAAATGGGTGGATCTTACAAGTCTCCTAGTTTTCATAGGACCTTCCTTGGACCAAATTGTTTAGCATTTCAAACACTTTATATGTCATTAGCCAAAAAAAAAATTAGGTTCACTTCATAAACATGTTTATATTGAGGTAGAAATTATCTTAAATTAAAATATATATTTTGAGATTTAGCTAGGTAGTTTATATTTCACACAATAAATCACCTACATTAACCTTTTAAACACCCACTTCTAGCATTAATATTATGATCGCAAAATTACAAATTATTTTCTTATTTTGTAAGAATCTTCTAACATTGTGGTTGGTCCACTCTTGCCTTATCAGTTAAACAAGATAGCGAGAACATGGTGGGTTGTATGGAAATATTTGCATCTAAGTGTAGAGAAGGGGGATTTGATACTCACGAGTTTTCTTCATTTAGAGAGCCTCATAGGGCAAACTACCCTAAACTACCTCAGGGAACAACACGGGAGTTCTAGAATAAAAAAGAGAAGATCACAAATATTTTCTAGACAAATTGACAAGCTCTTGATCAAAGGATGGCAGTGTGAGATACAGACAAAAACACTGCACGTTGGCATCTGAGAGGTGCGTTGGCATCTCATACGGACCAAAAAGCGAGTTTATCACAAAAAGTGACAAACTGGCTACTTCTATTCTGATTTCTAGAAAACCTTAGAATGCAAGAAAGTAGCAAAATATAATAGAACTAAAATAAAGAAGTGTAAATGTTGAAGTTAAAGAGGAGAAAGAAAACTCTTACAATGATGCAAATGATGAAGGCTCCAATGAGAAAATGTCTTCAATACCTGCATGCATAAGATCTGGAGAAAGTGGTGGGACTATATAGGGGTTTACCTTAGTCAAACCTTTATTTTGGTGTTTCCACCTCCATGGATAGCCAGATAGATAGAGAGAGATTAACCGAAATGGACAAAGTGTGTGGTGAAAGAAAAACCCGCTTCAGGAGTAGAACCCCCACCACCAAGTATGAGTGATAAAAGAAAACCCCCCTCAAGGAGGAGAACTTGTATCACAAAAGAGGTGATAAAAGAAATCCTCGCTTGAGGAGGAGAACTTGTATCATGATATTAGATGCAATATATAGGGGATGTGGAACCCCAAGATGCTCACAAGCATGAAGTGAAGTTGATATCAACTGCAAGGATTAAGCAAGCCAAAGAGAGAGCAATAGTTAGCTGCAAGAGCAAAAAAGTGCTACAAAGAGTGTTGCAAAGATGTGAGAGTGCTATTGTAGAAAGTTGTATGGAGTTGTGCAAGCAAGAGAGAGTGAGAAAGAAGATGAGAGTTTAAGGTAGAACCCAAGGAGAGCCAAATGGATTAAAAATAGAGAATGGGAGGGAATAAAAGCTTCTCAAGTCGTTACAAGGCATCCACAACCGTTACCACCGAAAAAGCTAGTTCACAAGTGGCGAACATGCATGAGAATGGTTTTTTGAACGTTGAAAAGTCACAGGACACTAGCGCAGTGTGCTAATGTCCGGACACATCACACTATAAAATAATGTGAACAGGAAAAGCACAAGGTTCGATGCAAAGTAGACACATAAGGGTAGCTACTGAAAAGGGGTGTTGGAGCATCCTGAGAAGGGAAAAAGGCTTATGTAGGGGCTAAAATGAGCCTATACAAGATTCTAAGGGAGTGGACAATAAAGTAGATACAAGAATGTATGCGAAATTGTAAGGGGTGCAATTTTATGACTATACACTAAGTTAGCTAAAACCATTGAATCCACCCCAATGATTAAATGTCAAAAATACATGTTTGGAATAATGAAACTATTATATATTGGTCATGATTTATAATCATATCTCTAATTCATAACTAATTATGGCTCTTGACTATCATTTATCTATTGGGGCTTGCACTTTGATTTTTCAATTCTCTAGATGCTCCCAAATTCCATCAAGTGAAGAGGAATCACAAAGAGGAAAAGTAGGTGTCAAACACCACATAAATCTAATTTTATAATTTTCTAAAACAAAATTTGATTCTAGGTAGTAATTTTGTGATGTTGTAGATATAGATCTCTAAGGAGGATCCCTTCATATGAATGCTATTTTTTGGAATGTGCATAATAATACCAAAAATTATAGTAAGTATTTCAATCATGTCAAGTTTGAAAACAACTTGACCCTTTTGATATCATAAATAATTATAGGTTTGTAACATTCATTTCTTTGAGAATAGTTATATTCATTATTTCCTCTTCAACTACTAGCCAAATAACCCTACCTTATAAGTCCCAATACTTTTTATAAAAATAATAGTGAACCCATCAAGCCCCAAAGCTTTATTTGATGGTACAGAGAAGACCATGAATTTTATCTTGTCCAAGGTAAAGGGGGATAATAACCAATTTTTATCCTCACATGAGAGATAATAAAAGGGATACTATATCTAATAAAGGAGAAGAAGACACATCACACACATCTTGATATTTTAATAGAAACATTTTGAAGTATTTAATTGATTCTTTCTAGATCTCATTTTGAGTGCAAATAGACTCACCTTTTGTGGTCTTAATACAATGAATAAAATTTAGTTGTTTCCTAATTTTGGTAGAAGCATGAATTTTTATTTATTTTTGTCTTAATGTTTTAACTATAGCTCTCTAGATTTTTGTCTCCAATAGATCTCTTCTCTAGCAATAATTTCTCCTAGTTCTCCTTTCAAAAATTTATCCATTTCAAAACTAGAATAACCAACACAATGTGAAATAAAGGAATCATTAAGCCTCTCTAAATCATCCCAAATCTTAATCTAAGGCTTAATGTAATTTGATTGCTTATACAACTGATACATTCTTGAACTAACTACAAAAGGAGGTTTTTTCCACCAAATATTTAGGAGAGAGAAATTGATTATTCCTAAACCACATAGCTTCAAATTTGAAAGAAGGTTTAAATAAACACATTGGATTTTCCTCAAGGATAATTCAATAGGAAACTGGTCTGAACCATAACAAGGGGATATAGAGGACAAAATCAAGGAGAATTAGACAACCAATTAGCAGAAACCACAAATATGTTTATTCTTTTTTCTATAAGGAAAAAATATTTTCTTTTATTTTTCCAAGTGAATTTATCATTTTTGGGAGGTAAATCAACCAAACCATAAATATTTATGAAATATTTTAAGTTCTCAATTACTTTAGGAGGGGGGAAGATTCCCCCTAAATTTTCTTTCAAAGATGTGATAACATAGATCATATTTAAAGAAAAGGAAATAGATAACTCAAATATTTTCAAACCTCTTATTTTCCAAAATAATAAGTATGGCCATAAACATTTAACTACCAAAACTAAAGATTCAACTTAAATAAATTTGTCAAGAATCTAATTAGAACCTTATAAAATATTTTCCAATTTGGATGTTTTAAAATTCCATAGAAAATCTAAACCACCAGAATCCCTAAAAAGCTTCAACCAAATCAAACTTCTAATGATACCATTTAGCAAAAATGAAATTTCCTAGTTCAGCTCAAAACTTTGTTTCCAAAAGTAAAACTAAGTCTAGATTTTGAGATTCTAATTGATGCTTTATCAAGTCTATCTCTTGTTAGGGGCATTAATGCCCCTAATATTCTAGGAAATAATTTTCATTAATCTCAAGGATAGTGACACACTCTTCTTGGTCTCTTTTTTTTTAATCAAGGGTAGCTTGAGTGCCAATTGCTATCTCTTCTTGGGTTGTTTTGAATCTAGGATTTCTAGACTTGTTTGTATTAGGGTAGGCAATAGATCTCTTGACATTAAAATAAAACTCATTATTTTTAGTATAAGGAACTTTTCTACTATTATTTTTTCCATATCATTACCAAATTTGAATTGAATTGTATTTATTATTTCTTCAATATTGAATTCCTCATCCATGGAAGCATGGGAATGAATTGTCAATGAGACTCTATTTAACCCAATAATTTTTGGATCTTGGTAGATAATAGGCCTATATTAAGCCCATATTCTTTAAGCTCATTTTCCTTAGGTAAACACTTTGAAATTGAGAAAAGGAAATCTTTCAACATTAGGAGATAATATAGGGTTTTCGATTATGGGTATGTGCAAGATCATCATGGAAAAAACATGTCCTTAAGTGGCAATAAAAATTCAGAAAATCAGAGTTGGGCAACTTGACATAAAAATTTGAATAAGTTATCTATATTATTTCAAAAATATGTAAGAATAGATTCTATGGAAAATTGAATGTAGTTTTTAAACTACTAGGTTAATTTTTGTAAAAAAAATCTTTTTGGTGAAAATTTGAAATTTCAATGCAGTAGTACTAAAATTTTAGGGAAAAAATAAGAAGTAGGTGTCTGTCTAACCACCCTAACCATAATAAAATCATAATATTTTTTTATAAGATTTTAGATATAAGTAGAGGACTCATGTCTGGATGTGATACATATTTTTTTGTATTTTTTTTTTCAAATTAATAATTAATTATGAATTTTTTATTACAACTTTTTAAAAATATAAAAACTCGTATGTCTGACCACCTTAACATGGTCAAAAATTAATGGAATTTTTTTTTTTTTTTTTAAATCCTATAGTATGTGAAGCATAGAATGCGACGCATGTTTTGGATTCAAAAAATGTGATACCGTTTGAAAGCTATAGATGTTTTTCTATCAGACTATCAATCAGGACTTTAGTCGTAATTCTAATAAAAAATAAATAATAATTATTTATTAGATTCTAAGTAAAATATAATTTATATTGGTAGAAATATGAGAAGCTCCTTTACAAACCCTTTTCATTTCATCAATTTAAGGTAAAATAAAAGTCGTCAGCCACATGGGCGAAGTCTGGAAAAGCAAGGTAGGTTGTTAAACACGTTTTACGTGTTGACTTTTTAGGATTGGCAAGTCTGAACCAAATCCTGAGCCTAATACCGAGCCTAATCCCTAGGCTTTAAATTTTGTGCCAGAATATCGGATATTTGATTCAAATCGGATATCCGATTCAAATTCGATATCGGATTTGAATTCGATATATGATATCTTTTAGATTAGTTTTAAAACAATTTATACAATATTTAATATATGATTTAAAAATGCAATTAAGTTTATAATTTAATATATATAATATCCAATAAAGTTTATAATAATATATTTAATATACAATTTATGATAATCTCTTACCGGATTATGTATTTAATATATAATATATTATTAAATGTATAATATTTAAATATTATTTAAATATTTTAGTTAATCCATAAATATTTAAATATATATATATATATTACCAATTTATAAAATATTTAAATATTATCACTTTCCCTCTCACTCTCTCCACCTCTATCTCTCTCAAGTCTCTCACTCAATCACTCCTCTCTCTCTCTCTCGCTCTCTCTCTCACTCTCTCTCACTCTCCCCTCTCCTTCTCACTCCCTCTCCTTCTATCTCCCACTCTCCCTCTCCCTCTCCCTC